>JANTPZ010004775.1:0-21396 GCA_025593235.1 Vachellia pachyceras | reverse complement strand
TGGGCAACACATGGAGGAAAATACCCAGTGAATTATAAGTATGCTCCATTTGTTGCTTCTTTCACTGAAATGGAATTGAGTGGTTGTGTGGTTTCAAAACCTTCAGAAACATCATCATTATCATCAGCTTCTCCTACTGCTACATCTCAAAGTCTTCTTCAAGTACTTCAAGCTTGGACCCTACAAATGGACCTGAGTTCAGTAAGCTGTCTCAACAGCAGATTGCGGCCATGGATTGGGCAAGAAGGAAACTCATGTTTTACTCTTACTGTAATGATAAACCCAGGTACAAAGTCATGCCTCCAGAATGCCACTGAACTGAGGCATACACACCTATATTATTTGTTGTTGTTGTTTTTTTAACTTTACATATATATAGATTTTTTAGGGGAAATTATAAAAAAAACCCTGTTTAAAAATTTTATTAGTGACAATGCGTTGAGTTGGACAATTGGAGTACTCGTGCTCTGGTAAGTACCCAGAATCTAGGTAACTTACTAGTCTCTCCTACACTGTCTCACAGCAAGAATCTCACTAATGAGTAGTTATAGAAGCCTCAGGGAAGGAGAATCTCCACTCTGAAATTAATACTAATTCATTTCTGACTTGGCTTGAATACATTTAGGATATTTATAGAAAGGAAGTACAACTGACTAATGCTAACTACCTACCTAGTGGAGTGCTGCATGACACCCACTCCCCACATATTTCGCTAACTATCTCCATAATGGATTAAGCAAGCTAACTGACTTAACTGACTGACTAATTAAATAAGTAAATAATGATAATGGTAATTTAGTATCCTATCATGCTCCCTATGTATAAAATCATGTAGTATGGTTGTTTTGTATATAAAAATATATTAAGTCTTTCCACTTAATAAAATTTTCAAACGTTGGCCCAAAAAAATTCAAACAGGAATTTTTCACACGCTTTCTCAATTTTTTAATAAGGTGTACCCTTTTCAACTACCCTATGTATGGTGCAGGGAATCGTTGTACTTGTATGTTTAATTCTTTGGCTCAAGAATTGGAATAAAGATAACCAATATTGTAAAAGAACAGTTGAAGGTAAAGTAAATTTCTATCCTTTCGCTTATGAAGACTAAGCTTCATGTAAAGTTTTTAGTGTTTTTTTAGTCTGTGTTGTAAAGAATTCTCAAAACTTTGGTTCTTAAGCAATCTTCGAAACTACATAATGAATCTCACTAAACTTCTAATTTGTACAAATAATCTTCTATCATTAGGTGATTTCTTGTTTAACTAGCATGACATCAGATAGTTATTTATCTCATATTTAATACTACATTTATATCAGTTTTTCAAATTTTTGTTTGACTAATTTGCTGCGAGACAAACTTCTAAGAACAAATAAAAAAAATCAAACGAAGCAAACTTGAAAAATTCATGGAACCAGAATATACGCTGTTAATATTGTGAGTTTGATGAGTAATCCTGTTTGGTTTTTTAGGGAAAGCCACTTAACGTTCATTGAATCAATTTTTATAGTATTAAGAAACAGCATCTATATATATATATATATAGAGAGAGAGAGAGAGAGAGAGGCTTTGGGCCTCTGATTCTGATCAGAGACACGAGACACAGAAAAGACAGAAAATATCCACCAGACCAAACAATCAATTTTGGGGACATGGCCATGTGGCTCCAACCATTCAAATACAAAGAAAGATTCTTGACTTTACCCCTCCCATGTGTTTGTCTAAATTATTGACAAATCATGAGTTCCATACAAACTTGGAACCTTAAGTTAATCAATCATCTTGTAGCGCAAACCAACTCACGTCTCACCCTAATGGATCTAATTTTTCAATCCTTTCGCATACATAGTTTACGATGTGATAACTGAGACAGGAGAGGAGTAAAGAAAGAACAGTCATAAGGAGGTAAAACAACGGCTACACAATTCCATTAAAGTATCCCACTAAATGACAGAAAAGGAACAGTCTGGGAGATGTGTAGCATACAAGAATTTCGCCGTAGTCTTCATGAAGAAGCCTATTTATTGATCTTTCACTAGAAGCTACATACATATGTTCAAAGCCATGCAGGGTTCTCCAAGGGAGTAACTACTGCCTTCACTTGCAAGTAATTTTTAAGACTGTAAATCCCTTTTTCTCTACCTTGTCCACTCATCTTGTACCCTCCAAAAGGAATTGCAGCATCAAATGTATCAAAGCAGTTTACCCATACTGTCCCAACTCGCAGTGCTCGAGTCAAAGTGTTAGCCGTGGCTAAATTTTTCGTGAACACCCCAGCTGCGAGGCCATAGCGTGAGTTATTTGCTCTTCTAATCACTTCATCGTGTCCCCTGGAAACAACCGAACAGATTAGTGCAAGAAGCAAACAGAGATAATGAGTGAATGTCTTCATCCTTGTCACTTTTTTTCTCAATCAGATTCTTCACTTCTTAGGTCCACATTGAAGTCCTTCTACTAGACTTCCATCAACATAACAGCGCTCACATTAACCAAGAAAAAGGACAATGTCCGCATTTTTCGTCAATTTGATATTGAGTGTGGACAGTATTTGTGGAAGAAGTCACTTTAAAGGACAACAATGATATGCCATAAAATGGAGATCCAGATAAAGAAAGTTGACACCATGACCAAAACCTCGAACTACACCAAAAAGAACTGTACGCAGAAGAGGGGCCATTGTACTCACCTGAATTTCAAAATGGATTGCACAGGGCCAAATATCTCATCCTTCGCAATCGCCATATTGTCCTGAGTGTTTTTACAATAAGTTAACACTTGAAACCAAATTTTCATTTTTATCTTAGATATGATGACTCTGCAAGTAAAAGATATACCTGAACATTTGTAAAAACAGTGGGCTTGATATAGAAGCCTGTATCTCCTAGCCTCTCTCCTCCAGTTTCTAGAGTAGCTCCACTTTCAACACCAGATCTTATATACTTCAGTATCTTCTCAAATTGTTCAGAATCAATCTGGTTATTATGGTCATAAATGAAATGGTCAGAATATTATGTGATTGTTACACAATAAAACAGAACATAATAACCGATTAATAATTATTTCGACGCATTTGACATTGTGAAGGGTCAGACATGGAGTTACATATTCCAAGTCATCACTTCATTGTAGGGTTAGTGAAGCAGAATCATTGGAGACTGTCAGTATATCAGATCTTCATAAAAACATAGAAACCATTAACTTCATAAATGGATTATCCTATAAAAGGTTCATTGCAAATTACCTGAGGACCTTGCTCTATTCCCCCTTTGAATGGATCACCAACAACACGTTTCAGGGCACGTGCCTTTGCCTTTTCAACAAACTCATCATATATACTTTCATGTACAAATGTACGAGACCCAGCACAGCAGCATTGTCCCTGTAGTCGAAAGAATGTTTGTCAGTCAAATTTGACAATAATTCTAAAAGACGTCACTGCATAGAAAGATCCAATTAATTGTACATGTTTCACATATACATACATAGACATGCGTGTGTTTGTATAAGACAAAGGAGCAACTCTAATTTTTTACAAACCTGATTAAAGAATAGTGCAAAGTGTGCTTGCTCTACAGCATTATCTACATCAGCATCTTCACACACAATGAAAGGGGATTTCCCTCCAAGTTCCAAAGTTACGGTCTTGAGATTACTTTTTGCTGCCAGTTCAAGGACGATTTTTCCCGTATCAGTTGATCCAGTAAAAGCAACCTGCAAAAGGTACAGAAAGTTCAGGCTCCACGGCTGTCATCCTTGTAATCCATTTCAATAAGCTAAATATGAAATTAGGATTTGAAACTTCTTTACAAGCCTAGAAATCGGGGAATATTAATGTTAAATAAGTAAAAGTACTATCACGGAAACTCGTTCATCTTATTTTGAACCAGAAACTCATTCACACTGCCATGAAATACTCCACTTGAGAATCAAGGGATTTTCAAATGTCAAGTTCTAGAACAGAGTGGACAATGAAATACCATACGGGTGGAGGGAATGACTGATATTTGAAACAAACGAGTACTTGCAAACTTAAAGTATCTTAATACCTTGTCAATATCCATGTGACTAGCAACAGCAGCACCAGCAGTTGGACCAAAGCCGGATATAACATTTAAAACACCAGAGGGAAGCCCAGCCTGCCAGAGTAATGATCAAATCAGTAATGAGAATTGGATATACGTACAACAATCTATTGATTTCTTCCATGCAAAAAATGAGTTCAATTACATGGACAAGTGATTCAAGCTTATCATAATCTCAAATGTTAAGTAATTGCTTATACACAACTAGACTAATAAAGATACGCAAGCGAGAGAAAGAAACTATTAAAGCAGAGCAAAGGGTCTATAAATTGTATTCTAAATACCGAAAGTCAAAAAATCATAACTTAAAGCCACATAATCGTCCATTGAAATTCGATAAGTAAATTTTTCCTCCACAAAAGAAGAAAAGCGTTCTCAAGAAAAGCTTGGTGTAATTTGTATCGTTCAATATCACCCACCTCATGGAATAGCCTTGCTGCATATAAAGCAGACAATGGCGTTTGTTCAGCTGTTTTCAGCACGATAGTGTTGCCACATGCCAACGCAGGTCCAACCTTCCAGGCAAACATAAGAAGAGGGAAGTTCCAGGGAATGATCTGACCGGCAACACCAATTGGTTCATGCAATGTTTGCACATGATACGGTCCATCAGCAGGAACCGTGAGGCCATGAATCTTATCGGCCCAACCTGAAGAATTCAGACGTAGAAGTATTAGAAATTTGGAAGTATCATAGAAGAATCTATCTTGGAAGTTTTGTTGATATTAGTTGGCCCTCATACCAGCATAGTATCGAATTAGACGAACCAACATCGGAACTTCAATTTGAGCAGCCTGGGCATATGGCTTCCCGTTATCCCAGGTCTCAAGTGTCGCAAGCTCATCGTTATGCTTCTCAATAAGATCAGCAGCACGCAACAATATCTTTTGTCTTTCCTGTAATTAACATTTGAACGAGGGAGGAAAACACGCAACAAAGTTCAGAACTTCAGGTTTCATGGCTTTGTACGCGGGCAAAAAGGCAAAATTAGAAATTAGCGTAAGAGTTTAATACATAGGCTGTCATTCTCGGCCAAGGGCCTTCATCAAATGCCTTGCGTGCAGCTACAACAGCTCGATCTACATCTTCGGAGTCACCCTCAGCAACATGTGCAATTACTTCCCCTGTTCTGGGGTCCAACGTTGGAAAAGTTTTGCCTAAAACCAGAAAAGAATCATATCAGTAACTCGGTAAGATCGCTTTGAAAATTGATTTTTAATCTCATCCTTTTTCTTTTCCTACATTTAACTTTCAGTCTTTACAAGTCAGATTGCAAACTGTAGATCATATTTTCTTGGAAGTGTACGTTGAAGGAGAAAACGGGGAAGCCATCTCAAGTTTGACCCAAAAGTAAAAAACTCACCGGAAGCAGCATCGACGAATTTCCCATCGATTAGGAGCTGACTGTGTTCGACATGAATCGACGGCTTAATCGGTTCTTCAAGAGCAGCAGAAGCAGTACTGTATTTACTCAGCCCCCGGCTCAAGTAACCATTCCCACCTGAAGCGTTTATTTTCGAACATTTGAGTCAGGAAAATAGGGTTAATAGCTTAAAAAAGGGGTTTTGGAGGCAAAACATGCAATAAGCATCCTTTAAGAGTAGACCTGTTAATCCGAACATGTGCGCCCTTACTAGTATGATTTGTACCAGAAAATAACTATCAGATGGCTAGCTGCCACTGAAAATAACGTGTGCTTTCAAAAGGCACTAAGAACTTGTAGTTTAGTCGAGAAAAATACGAATACAAAAATCGGGGAATGATACAGAATGCTGAGACTCTGAGAGGGACTAAAGAAACAATAAATGACAGAAACGAAGAATCAACCTTTCTCAGCAATGAATACCCACTGGTATGAGTGCAATACTCTTCTCTCACATACCCCACCATCCCCGTAACATTCCCTCTAACGGTTTTGTTTCGTTGACCCTGATCCAGTACGATCCACTTGAAACTGAAGTCTAAACTGGATGATGGATCAGCAAATGTTTCAAACCCCCAGTGAATCAAACTCATCAGATGGGGAAAGAAATCAAAGACAGAAGAAAAATTTCAAAGCTCAGAAGAAGTCGCATCAACATTCGGTTCAGACATTTCCGAGAAACGAACCATATTTCATGGACAAAACAATCAGATCACCAAGTGGATTGAAATGCAAAGAACATGAGGGTGATGAACAAGAAAAATACCTCCCCGAACAAGCAAAGAAGCAGAAGCTAGAGAGCGAGAAAGCAGTTTTGAGATTCTCGTCGATGAAGCCATATTTCCCTTAGGTTGTTCTTACTGGCAGGTATGTGTTGGGTGGATGGATGACCAGTGTGTATGTCTATATATATATATAAATATGAAAGTGTTGGGGATAGAGTTTAAAGAAATGTATTTGCAAATTCATATTTCGAGTATCTTATTCTTATCACTTACTTTACGATAATTTCAAAACTCTGCATATCATGATTTTTTTGCCGATTAAAAATTTAAAATCATGAATTCTATTTCTATGTACACGCATATACAGTGTCTCAACTTGCGAACACGCATCTCTTGGGGAAGACGCGCTGACGAGCAAGAGCAAAACGGATGGCATGGCCCCAGCCGAAATGTGCTGAGCAACTAACACAGGATCCTGACGTCGACTTTTCATCCTACCTACGAAAATTAGGAGGAAGAATGGCTTAGTTTATTTTGTCCGGTTAAAAAATTTAAATTTTATTTAAATACTCGTATTTTTTAAAAAATTATTTTAAAGATAAAATTTAAGTTTTATCTTGCACATCCTAAAATTTTTTTGTTAAATCACATTCTATCTTATTAAATTTTTCTTTTATCTTTTTTTCTTTCTTCACTTTCTATTTTCCTATTTAGATTTTGCGTGGTGAAGCATCTAACACATAGACGACGTGGGCATCCAACTTTTCTATGTTACCATGTTAAGTAGACTTGTATGTAACTATTGAAAGTCAAAAACTTCCACCAAAAAGTTTTCTATTACTTCGAAACGATCAATATGTAGATTATTCTCATAATAATCTTTTAAACACAATAACTTTTAAAAAATTTATGTTTTACCTTAAAATCCGTAAAAATTATTTTCTTAAAATCTATTCCCCAAAACATAAGTTTTGTCTTGAACTTTGTAAAAGATATTTTTCAATGGACTTCCAAACAAACTCATACTCCTTTAAATTTACTTAAATTCCAACTTAGTTAATTAAATTTAAAAAGTATATTTTTACATATTTATGCTTAACATTATTAGTTTTACTCAACAAAAAATAGTAACTCAGAAAAATTAAATGATAATTTTACTATTGAATACTGATAGAATATGATTACATTTTAAAATAAAAATAAATATATTAAATAATTAGTATTTAAGTATATTTTAATATTTTTTGATTGCATAATAGTAATTGAATTGGTTTTTTTCAGTTAACTAAACCTATTTGTGTTAATGTCAAATGACTAAATGCACATTTTTTAAATTTAACGGACTAAACTAAAATTTAATTTAAATTTAAAATAAACTAAATATATACTTTAGCTTACAAATCATTTGCCAAAATTATTTTTTTAAGTCTTTGTTTCTGAGTGGTTTGGGTTCAACCCATCTAGTTTATATCTTTGTATAATCTCATCTCCAACTTTTAGATTAAAAAATTGATGGTTCATATTTATTATTTTACGACTAATAAATAGAACTGCTAAAGTCATCCATTTTTTAAAATAATAAATTTGAACCGTTTATTTTTTATGTGATAGTAGAGATGGGATTTTGAAAAAAAAAGATAATATGTTCCCTTCCAAAAACTCTAGAGTCAAAAGATTAATTTTTCAAAGTGTAACTATTTTATTAATGTATGTGTATATGTATAATACATATAGTCGGTGAGGTGTCTGGATAATCTCTCTTTCGATGTTTTTAATACTAGATCGTAAAACTTTTTATGATAATAATTAAATAAATACTGAATTCAGTTATTAATAATTTTATTCTGTAAAATTACGTAGACAGGTCAATTTCGGTATGAAAGGAGAAATGGGATGAATAGATTAATAGTGTAAATTATTTTTTTATATGATTTATAAATTTTATCATTATTTACGTGAATTTAATTTTATGATGCACAGTCAAACATGCCCTCCTCCACGTGTTTTGGCTGCAATGCCGCATGACATCGTCCTTTCGAAGGTAAAATTATATATTCACATACAAATTTAATAATATGATCTATAGGTAAAATCAAATAAAACTCTCATAAAATGCCTGGCGAGAGTGGCCCAGCTTAATTTTTAAATTTTTAAATGTTATCGTGTAATTTTCTTATGGGTTAAGTATCATTTTGCCCACGGAAGTAAACACGTTGGAGCACTGAGTATTCGGAAGTTTTTTGGGACCAAAATCACCCTGAAAGTTTATAAAACGTAGCATTTTTCACGTTGGGCAACGGATTCTTAACGGACGTTTGTCTACATTCAAATAAGGCATGTATTATTCGAATGAAAGCCCCCTCTTCCACATAAAACTTATTCAATCGAATTTTTCCATAACATTTTAGATTCAATCGAATATAAAAGTCAAGATTCAATCGAATCAGTTCTATATTCATTCAACTCATGGATTTTCTAAACCTCATTATTCTCCAACGGTTTAGAAAGAGGGAAAAATATGGTTTAGAAAGTCATCATTCCAATGAAAAAACTTATTCGAATGAACCTACTTTTTATAAACGGTTTATAAAACTTAAAATTCAAAATGATGTAACTTCCTTATTTCAGCTTCAAATTTTACAAATAACCTATCATTGAAAAGCCCTTTGAACCTACTTTTCAGTGAAATAAGCTTAAAAATGATAGGATTTCTTACTTGAGGGATATTAAAAAAAATCAAACATGTATTAAGAAAGTACAGGTTTGACCATTATGGTATAAAACGGATTACTTTTATGGCTGTCCATTTCTTAAGGAGAAAATATAGGTTTGACCGAAAAAAGAATAAAGTATGGATAACCTATTTTAGCATTGACGTTATACGGCTTCTTATCCAAAACGCCCACAACAAAAAACTCAAATGGGCTGTTGAATTTACCAAACAGAGCTTGTGTTGACTTTATCCTATATAGGAAGTTAGATAAAAATAAGGTTAAAAGTTGTTGATTCTTAAAATAAAGTCAATATGAGATTTAAATTTTTTTAACCTCGATAAAACATGTTAAAAAAAGATTAATGAATAGGATCCTATTAGTGTCACTAGATTCATTGATGAGGAACTTGGGCCGGCAAAACAATCGGCCATGTATCTATTTTGAAGAGTCAAAGGGCTTCTTGTTTTAAATTAATTTATTTTAAATAATTTTATAAGATTTTAAAAACGTAAAATGAATTTTGGCTCGATATATATTAAAATATATTTTTGAATGCTTAGGGTTCAACCGTGCACGTCACATGCGAAACAATTTCTCACACTTGGCGGCTCTTCAGGTTCTTTTTCCCTCCGTGATGCTGCGACAGGCTTGTCCACAATAATGTTTAATTGCTTGCCCAAGGACTGGTCCAACTGGTTGATAAGGGGAAGACAAGGTTCCGCGTACCCGTTAGATTTTAGATTCGAATTCTGGGAAGTTCCGGCGTACTCCGGGACGACCCCGAATTAGTTTGGATCCGAAAGGATCCGGGATACCAGGATGAAATCCCATATTTCCCATTAAAAAATAATGTTTAATTGCTTATCCCTCAATTATTTCCAAAATGTTTCAGATTCACACTGTTATTTCACCGTAAGTTGATCTTCAAGATTAATGAAAAAAAAGGAAGAAAATAATAATCTTATTAATTTAATGTAATATTCATTTGAATATGATTTACTTAGCTGCCGTATTTGCACTTCAGCCGAGGCACACTGGTGTGAACCGTGACGTCCAGAAAATTATGTATATGTTAATGTTATATGACTTCTAAAAAATTAGGTATATATTAATGTTATGTAATTTATTTTTATCTACTTTTCAACCTAGAATTAGGGTGACAGGACCTTCATTGTACTTGAGTCCTCCAAAACAATGGAAGCCGTGCGCGGCATCACTTTTCGGGAACATGACTAATTGGTAACGAACGTTCAACCACTAACGTTGACACTTTTTTACGAAACTACGTCATATTTATTAAATATGAAATAATAGTACTCTTATCATGAAATAATTGAGAAATTTCGTAGACATCATCATTTTTTATGTAGAGATTTATTATAAGATTTTTATGAAAAGGTTTTAAGAGTTATCAATAACAGCTGCTCTACTTGTTAATGATGCTCATTGACTTGTCATTGACAACCTTTTAAAATTTTTTATAAATAATTTCATTTCATATGACATTACAATAAAGCTCGAGGTAATTTTTAAATTCTAAGAATTTGCCTTGGAACATACTGCTAATAAAAATATGGGACCTCACATTGCTACCTTTAAATAAATAAGAGATTTTTGTTTAAATTTTTGTTGGACCAATACTGCTTTAAAAAGTTGGCAAGTCCAATTTTACTATAAGATATGACAACACTTCCTGTGTTACTAGGACTTTTCAGTACTTATCTGTCATTTTAAAAATGATTATACTCTGATCAGATTTTTTATATTTATTCTGTCAAATTTTTCAAGTATACATGATCATATAGTTTGATGTTAAAATATTATCATTTAATTCTAAATTCACATAAAAATGAAATATATATTTATACGCGACTGGATAACAATTAACATGAAGCAATGATTATGGGGAACTTAATCAAGTTTTTATAATTATAATAATCTTTTCTAAAACAATCAGGTGGAAATTCGGGCCGATCTACCCCTATGGGGCTTGCCTTTCATAGATTCAGACCTAAATGGATCTGTTTGTTTAACTCTAAGCACCAAATTTTCACTAATTTATGAAGGCAGGCCTACAAGCTAAAGACTAGTTTGCTTTTTTTTCTTTTAAATTATAGAATGAAAATTTTATATGCTAACACAGTTTCCAACATAGAAAGTTAGATATTGGGTCCGTTTAAATAAACGGTGGAAAAAGTGACTTTTTAGTAGAATGACTTCTGGAAAAGGAATTCTGAGTATAAGTTAAAAAATAAATGTGATTTATGTTTGGATAAACGGTGAAAAAGTGACTTTCTATGAAAAGGAGAAACTGTTTGGATAAATGTTGGGGAAGTCATTTTTTATGACAAATGGCTTAAAATGACATGAAATCTCATTAAATGTTAAATATCCATATATATTTTATTTTAGATATTGTGATAAGTTTGAGGGAAAAGACAATAATAAATAAAAATATATGTAAATTAAATATTATTGAAAAGTACATTTTTCAACTAACTAATAATATCACATAATTAATTGGATCTTAAAGTTTCTACAAAAACCTAAAATTTATTTCTATTATATTGTAGGCCTCAAACTTCAATGGTAATAGTTTAAGGGATCGTTACTATTTGAAGATGTAATTTATGTTTAACTAAGGCACACTTGTAACAAAAAACAAATTTCACATTTTTGACAAAACTCCTAAACTGAGCCATGCTTGAACCACATGTATTTTTCCTTCATAATTCTTTTGCGTAGCATAGGTGGAACCAGTCTCTGTACACTGAACCCCACGATGAAATAAGGGACCAGAAGGTGGGGACTAGTATGCTTTCCTCTTTCTTTATATACAGCGTTGCTTCTCCCGCCACCGCGCCACTTTCCTCCTTCTGCCAACACGAAGCGTTCACAGTAGAAGTCCTTTTCTTTGGACGCCTTACCAAACATTACACTCCTAGCCCACCGTGCTTTTGGGCTCCAAAAGTTACTTATGGGCTCTGTACTGCTGAACCAAACACACGCATAATTATCTAATTAACTACATCGATAATAATAAATATTAAAGGTTTTAAACTTAAATTCATAAATCCAATCATGCTTGAATTTGATTTCGTTAGTTAATTATATAAAAAAAAGTTAACAAGGATGAAATAATGTTTGACTTTCCATTGAAATGGATGTTCGCATTCTGTATATAAGTACTTTGAAAAGATTTTCACAATATTTTTCACAATCATATACATGCGTATATAAATTAATAGGTTGGGCAAAAATAAAATTATGTGAAACCTGGAAATTCTATGAAAATGTGAAGTTGCGACCTATATCACTCCAGGTTACGATTTTAGCATGAAAATGCCAAGTCTCAACTTGGGACACTCAAAGTTGCGAAAATAATCGCGAAAGATTCTAACTGATTTTATTTTATCTTCCCCTAATTTTGTCATAATATAAAATAATATATATGAATTATTGGATGGTATTCATTTTTAAATCACTCTCCATAAAAACCACTCTTATGATATTTACATAAATAATTTTTTTAAAATGTATTCCTTGGAGAAGTCATATTTTTAAAATGCTTGGACCAAAAAGAATATTTCTTGCAACCATTTTTTAAGTAGGCAGTAGAATAATTGAAAGCAATAATGGAGCACCACGTGAGAAGAACAGTGCAGTGCTAGATAACAGTGGTACAGTACAAAATGAATCAGCTCTCCACTTCCAAATGATATAGCAATATATATATATATATATATAATAAATAGTAAAAAATCGGTGAAGATAAGGTGGGGGCCACATCGGACAAGACCCCAAAGAATTTGAGTTGGGATCCAATGAACGCGCAAATACGGCGGCTAGCGATATTTTGCCCCAAACTCGGAAGCTAGATCAACTTGCTTAAACTGCTTCCACTTTATTTTCGCCCAAAAAAAAAAATAAATTGCTTCCTCTTTAATATACACCACTACCCATGATACTTGGTAGAGTTAGCAAGGGCTGCTACCAGCATTTTCAGGGTGATGGTTTGAACCATGGAGAGTGTCAGCCGCGATAATTAACGCAATCTTAAAGAGGTTATCCCATCGGTACCTCGCTACCACCGTAAGTCTCTTCACGATGGTCCAGATTAGTTTGGAGCGGACAATGAACCTTAGGATAGCGGATGATTTATAGAAAAAAAATATACAGCACTATCCTTGAAGTACATTTTTAACATTTTACATATTTTCAAGTGTTCATTTTTAAGGATATCCTGTGGTTTTGTTTCCTCGTGTGTGTGTTTTACTGCTTGCACACGTAATATTTTAATAGAGTTAATTTAATTCAAGATATTGTACTTGTTTGGTAACGTTTGGCTTGTAGCAATAAACACCCTCAACAGTATTTTTTCGTAAAACGAAACAATCTCCTCCACATATTTACCTCGACTAGTGTGAATAAGCCCATAAGTATTTATCTACCACTTTACCAAACGGACCTATTGTTATGAACAATCTCCATCATTAATACAAGATGCATTTGACTTTTTTAGGATTAGTAAGAAAGTAAGTATCATATTCAAAAGCACAATCATATTATTTAAATGTTTATTTTAGAAAAATGATAAATATAAATAATTTTAACTAATATATTTAATTTAGTGAATCTCTTCAAGGTAAATCTATTAATTTTTATACCAAGGAGCCAGCACAGCACTGAATATAAACAATTTTTTATGGTACGGAGGGAATAAGGAAGAGGAGAGGGTGAAAGTGAATAGGATGAGGTTAACAGAAGCAAAAGCAAAAGAGAAAGAGGGCCGGCCCAGCAACTCATTCGGGCTTTGCTGGGAAAAACAGTACAGATACTTGGGCAAATAATAATAAGGGCCCAACTTCCTTTTGGGCTGATCTTTCATTCAAAGAAGCTCAAGGATCCAAAATGCAACCCATATATGGTTTTACCAATGGGCGCTTGATAGAATTGGTAAAGGCTACTACCAGCATTCCTCAGGGTGAGGGTTTAAACCCTGGGGAGTGACAGCCACGATAATTAATGCAACCTCAAAGAGGTTGTCCTGTCGGTACCTCGCTACCACCGTAAGATCTCCTCGCTGGGGATCTGGATTAGTTTGGGGCGGGTAATAAACCTAGGATACCAGATAGTTTATAAAAAAAAACACATATATGGTTTTGTGTAAGACAATCGTATCAAAGACACTATTAAACACACACACACACATATATAAGTAACTATTCCAGTGAGAATCCAAACTTCAATAATTTGGTAAGTTGGGTGTCTACAATGAAAGTTTAAATTGATATATGTATGTCCACTAAACCCTAATCCCTCTTTCTTGGAGATGGTATCTCAAGAACGTTGGGATGAATTAAGTAAAAATAATAAATGTGATATTTCCAATGCTTCCTCTATCCTTCCGTTGATTGCGAGTACATTCCAATGAAAGTATATTTATTAATTATAGATTCTTGAGCACCGGACATGAAATGTTTGTGATTCCTTGTCAGACATACAGTGCTTGCTTGGAAAACATTTCTCAACCCCGTTCCATGCAATTTTAGATAAAATTTATCTTAAATACTTACATTAAAAGCTGTAAAATCGTTTCCCCAGTAGATTATCGAACAAGCATTATAGTTAGTTAATTTCGTAGCTTCCAGAAATTTATTCACTTGCTATTAATTTATCATCAATTCGACTAAAGTGTCTTACAAAAAAAAAATGACTTTGCCTTTTTAAAAGCCCACTCATCGGGAGGAAAAATTTCGCATGCATTAGGCTTGTTTAGAATAACATTTCAAAAAGTTAAATGTACGATACAGTATTTTTCGTAAAACGAGATAATTTTCTCCACATATTTACCTCGATTTACATAAAAGTACTTTTCTACTGTGTTGTCAACCGGACCGATCTTAGTAAATAATTTTCGCTTTGCAGTATGTTGGAAATTATTTTCAACCTGTGTAACATTTTGCTCAAAAAGCCCTCTCTTTGATTGGCTATAGCAAATGACATCCACAGTTTAGGTAATAAAGATCTTGACTTTGGTTTCATGGGAATAGAAAAAAAACACTTTTAAACAACTATTCCTGGTTGATACCATCAATATTTAAATATGTCTCAGTTAAATGGTTATGTGAAAAAATATATAAAGTTGTTAAAAGATGTGGGCTAACACAGAGAACGTGCATGGCACAGTCCTTCGGCCCTCTTTTTTTAACAAAATGTTCCAATAAAGTAGAATCAGACAAAAAAAAATGAGAACAAAGTAAATGATTCTAGGTACGATGTACTAAAAGAAAATTTACCATTACATATAAATGGAGTAATTAATAGTAAGATATTTTAATGATTGATAAAATTAGCATTAGGTTCCAACAACAGCTGATCCGATTGTCATTAACAAACTCATCAGCTGTCAATAACAATCAAACTAACTACAGTTGAGAACTGATGATAATTTTACCAATTTTTAAATCTTTTATTCATTAATTGAGTTCTTTAGAATCTGATGGTAATTTTCACGCGTAATTATTAATATTCTCGGTCCAAAAAAACACCAGTATTATCATTATGAAATACTTTTCCGTCAAGCCAATCGGTGAGCTTAAATTATTGACCCAGAAACAAAAAATCAGTGACGTTGAGCTTCACCTCTGTTCTTTCGCTGTCATAATTGAATGGTCAAAAAGGGTAGACTCAAAGTGAGGATTTTTCTCTTGTCACTATTCAAATTTTTTTTAAACTGTGGATTGAGTATTTTATAATTTGTACTCCTTATGTATTATTTTTCACCTTTTTATCATTACAATTTTTTAATGCTGTCCCGGGAGTTTTTTCCACTCAAATTCATACCTCACGAATATTTGTTAAAAAGAAAAGAAAAGAAACTTTGGTCCGCAGAGATTAAAAATATCATCAATAATAACTTTCTGTCAATCTACTATAAATGAAGCATCTTTTAATGTTGTTATAGTGGTAGTATCAATTTAACCCACATCACATTAAACGTAAATTTACCTCACTTTTTTAAGGAAATTCATTATTAGTTTTATTAATAACTGGTGGATTGTAAAAACTACTGATACTGTCTCCGTTTGGCAACGCAGCAGAGAAGTACTTTTAAATAAGTTAAGGTAAATATGTGAATGAGATTATCTCGTTTAACGAAAAAACACTATTGAATGTTTTTCAAACGCTCCAACAAGCCCATTTATTTTATTATAATCATTTAAGTTCAGTGCAATCATTGCAAACCAACTCAATCAACAGTCAGTAAATATTTAGGTACGATGAATTTATCATAGTTAATCGATGTATTTGTTTAGCATGCTTATCTCTCGATTGTTTGTTTTCCAACAGCGGTTAATTCCGTGTTGAGTCAAAATTTGAAGTACCCCAATCCATAAAATGATCATATTGGTAAAATGTATAGTTTGGTGAGATGTCAAATAGTTAATTGTCTGATTTGATTCTATTTGGTGAAGCCTCGTCTGACCAAATGAATATAATACAGACATGTCTTCAAAGATTCTGTGATGTTTCGAAAGTGAAAATAAACAAGATGAAGTTTAAAGTTGATTTCTCCAGAAATGTGAACTTCAATCGAGCCTTGCAACTCAGCTAGCAAATGGGAGTAGGGATGACATGGGATTTGGGGAAATACCTAGGAATCCCTTTAATTCACAAGAGGGCTTCCTATGTTAATTTTTCTCCAAATCTTGAGAAAACCTATGGCAAGCTAGCTGGATGGAAGAGGAGCTTTTTCAACCTAGCTAGTCATTCTACCCTTATCAAATCAGTCTTATCAACCCTCCCATATTATCACATGCAAACCATGCTCCTCCCTAAGAGATTGATTAAAAATCTTGAGAGGAAAAGTAGAGATTTCCTATGGGGTAGTGATGAAGGACGGAGGAAAATGCACCTTGTTTCATGGGAGGTTGTGGCCAAGTATAAGAAGAATGGTGGGTTGGGAGTCCGTGACCTTCGTAAGCAAAATGAGGCGTTTATTTTAAAGATATGTTGGAATATTCTGAATAACAAAGAGGCTCTATGGGTTCAAGTGCTCCGACATAAATACAATTGTGGAGATCAGAATATGCCGAAGGTTATTAAGAGGAGATCATCTTCCCTCACCTGGAGGAGTATATGTGATATGTGGAATAAATTCAAAAGGGGAGTAGGAGTCAAGATGGGGAATGGTAAGATGGCCAGCTTTTGGCAGGACAATTGGTCAGAAGTTAATGAGCCCTTGATTAATTTGATTCCGGGCTACGAGGGAATGGCTGACTCGAAGGAAAGGATTGCAGATTATGTCAATAGGAATGGTGATTGGGATATTCAGAAGCTGGGTAATTGGTTCCATCCTCAAGTTATCCAATGCATCATGAGTGCCCACCTCCTTGTGAGGAGAGAGGAAATGACATATACATTTGGAAACCATGCACTGATGGTTGTTTCTCTGTTAGCTCTGTCTATCATTTTCTTTTTGCAGGTATTCATCAACATGAGGATAACATATGGAGGAGGCTATGGAGATGGCAGATACCGGAGAAGATCAATATGATTATGTGGCTTACTTCCCCCGGGAGAATCCACAGTGCACAGCTCAGAGCTAATAGGGGAATTGAAGCATAAGCTACATGCCCGTTTGATTGCCCGTAGGATGAGGATTCTATGCATCTACTACGGGATTGTCAAAACGCTCGTGATAGATGGATTTCAGTAGTTGAACCCTCCAAATGGGCCACGTTCTCAACTTTACAGGGAGCAGAATGGATCCGTTGGAATCTGAGCAATGAAGTGGGGAAGCTGTTCACCAAGAAAGTCCAATGGGCTACCTTGTTTGGCTACGTTTGTTGAGACATCTGGATGAATAGGTGCAAGAAGCTAATGGTACGGAAGAAGGAGAGACATATCTCAATGCTAATTCTAGCTTCTTTCATGCTTGTCTGGATCAGGATCTTAAAACCAGGTATCCTTTCTACAATAGAAGTAGGGGTCCTATGCAAAACACCAACCAAAACAGGAGAGGCTTTCATACTTTGGAAACGGATGCATCTGTCATGAGATTGAGAAGTTGTGGATGTGGAGGTGTCATACGAGGAGAGGATGGAAGTTGGATATGCGGTTATAATTGCAAACTTTCTTCTGTGACGGTAACAATTGCTGAGATGATAGGCATTATGCATGGTCTATACATGAGCTGGAGCAGAGGAATTCGTAGGGTGGAAGTCAAGTCCGACTCGATTAAGGCAATTAACTTGATGTTGAGAGGAAGCTCAATGGAATACCCCTTTAAGGACATTGTGAATGAAGCAAGATCCCTCTTGACTAGAGACGGGCAAGTTTTGATTAATCATGTAGCTAGGGAAGAGAACACTACTGCAGACCATTTGGCTAATTTAGCACATGATATTTGTGGAAACTTTTGTGTTTTCTGGTACCCGCCACCTAGTATGAATGACGGTGGTGGGGACAGAGGATAGGGGCCCTATGGTCTTTGTTGTACTCTTTCTTTAAGTTTATGTTATCCAGTTCTTACTAAAAAAATAATTAATTGTCTGTAAGAAACTGCATATACGTTTATGGGCCCGTTTGGGAATGCAGTAGAGAAATACCTTTGCACAAGCTGAGGTTAATATGTGGAGAAGATTATCTCGTTTTGCGGAAAAATATTGTTGAATGTGCATTTAACTTTTGAAAACGTTGTTCAAAACAAGCTCAACATTGGATTCAACTCATCAGTACCATGTTTTTATGCTCATACTACTCATTTTTTAATATTAGAGTTGGTTGTTCTTTAATGGGGATGGAGAAAGAAAGATATAGTACTTTAAAAAAAATTTATTTATTATCTTTTTTTCAAACTAATTTACTTAACTTATAAATAAGACTTTAAAATAATATAATTTAGCTTCGTTGATATAAAAAATCTACTTACTTTTATATGGAGAACCGAAGATGTTTATATGTTATGATCCATTATTGTCTATTTGTCAATGCCTTTCCTTCATCTCTCATACTAGTTTATTTTGAGTTTGCACTTTTATTAATCTTATAATTTCTAAGAAGATTTAACTATTCGTTGCATTTTACCATTTTAGTCAGAACTCTTGTTAAAATATAAATTGATTTGGTCTAATTTACAATAATATATATACATATATTAAAATTTGTTAGATTGTATCAATATCACGGATTAAATTAACATTTAATCTACTTAATGATATTGCAATATACTATAAAGATTAAATTGAGATCAAATATAAATCATACATAATGTGTATGTTTGGGAAAGCTTTTTTCCAACGGTGCACGTAAGACAAGAAAAAAAGCATTTTGAAATCGTAAAGATCATCTTGAAATCCGTAAAATTATTTCAAAATCCGTAAACTTATTTCTCCGAACGGATTCCTAAACACACATATCTTATCGGGTACAGGGATTATGTAAATCGATATAAATATTTGGAAAATTTGCAACCAGGTTTCAAATAAGAGAATTAATGAATAAAAGATCCCAAAGATTTACAAAATTACCATAAGATCCCAGGAGTAGTTGTTGAGGTTGACATTAACAATCTAACCAACCTTCATTAACAACCTCAACAACTACTCTTGAGACCTTATGATAATTTCATGAATTTTTAAAACTTTTATTTATTAATTCTTATATTTTGCCATTCCAAAATATCTCCAACTGCTCCCGTACGAAGGGCCCTTCTATCACCTAAAAGACAATCTATTGTTCTCTCTTGAGGGTTCTCTACTCTGGCTTCGTTTGGGTTTCCGTTAGGAACCCCGTTTTGACCCCCAAAACCCATTCTCACGCAAGTCGAGATAAAATTCCTCTCACATAAAGTACCTAGAAATCTGTGTCCGTTTTCTCAACGGGTTTCCAAACGAAGCCACTTTCTCTTCTTTCCCATTTTTACATCTCTAAACATACTCGAGTCGATTTACACCTCACAATCTCACATTTTATTAAATCTGTACTGATTTATGATGGTGGTGATTTAATGTAGTTTTTTTGTAATGATTTATGATATAGTTCACCCTTGTGTTATGGAGTATAAATGAATACAATTTAAACCATTTGGGATAGCCTAAAAAACACGTTTTTTTAGTATTTTGCAAAACAAATTCAATATTACTCTTCATATAACATACAGACTATGTGCGTGGGAAATCCGTTAGAAGAAAGGAGTTACGACTTTTGAAATGATTTTATGGATTTCAAAATATTTTTACAGATTTTGAAATGATTTTTATAGATTTCGATATGAGTTTTACAGATTTCAAGATGTTTTTTTTAGTTTCACTTACGTATTGATTGGGAAAACGGAATTCTCAAACATGCACGCAATAATTTAACATAAGTTAATGCCACTACTTAATCTGGATGCTTCATAGAAGTCTCTGAAACTGTACACATGTTTGAACGTACGTAAATCCTTGGGACTACAGGAAAAATGACATATTTTATCTTTTAGAGCTTGTTTGGAAAAATATTTTATCCTCGAAATAATTTTTACCGAGTTTGAAGTAAAAAATAGATTTTGGAAGAATAACTTCTACATATTTCGAGATAAAACCTAAGTTTTAAAATATGATTGTATTTGGGAAGTTATTGGTTTTTATGGAGTTCCGGACAAAAAATAAATAGGAAAGAAGAAAGAGAAAAAAAGAAAAAGAAAGAAAGAGAAATTTATTGTGAGATAGAGTATGATTTGAAAAGAAAATAATTTTTTCAAAACTTAATTTTTAAATATAGATTTTGTTATAAAACTTCATTTTTTAAAAAATGTAATTACTTAGATAAAATTTAGATTTTAAAGTAAAATCTAAATTTTGAAAATGATTTCAAATAAGCTTTCGCAAAAGAATCCATACGAAATAAAAATGATTATGTCATCCTGCCAAACAAATTTTTTATGGAAAAAATCAGTGAATAAAAATTATTATTTCTGCAGTCATGTGAACATGTAGTCCCCTTCTATGATCTATGTATGTTTGAGAATTCAATTTTAAGATAATTTTATAGATATCGAGATTTTTTATTGATTGCCTTCGGTTGGAAAAAAGTTTTTTAGACATGCAACCTGTAAACTCGTCGCTGCGTGAAGGCTTGAGCATACCCTAATCCCAAAGAGACCCTAATTGAAAGCCCTATCATTTTCCCTTGTGCCTATCAGCAAAAGAACACGTAACATGCAAACCATAGGACATTGTTTGGATGCATCTTATTTTACTCCACGCTTCGTACTCAAATAAGCAATCCCTGCAAACGCATCCTACACAAAGCAGATTCTTTTTATTTGCGAGGTGCCTCCCCACTTTACGTTATTCTATTTCTCGGCTCCCTTATAAAAAGCCGCGAAGACCAACACAGCTGTGGCCTTCGTTTGCTGCCGTACTGGTAATTAGCCTTCACATTGACAGGTGACAACTAGGGACTG
>JANTPZ010004774.1:0-19079 GCA_025593235.1 Vachellia pachyceras | reverse complement strand
GGTGCATGCATTGAGAAATAATGGAATGAGACAGCTCAAATATTAACAAAAGCAGTATTGCCGGTTGAGACAAAACTTTTCCTCATTTTACCGATACAGGCATGCCAACAAATCACAGTTGCTTTCAGATAAGAGCCACGATAAAGACCTCCTAACTAATCTAAACCCACAAATTAAAACCCATCCAACTCAGGCTATTCCAGTCATCACGTAAATATACGTGTGTTCTTTTTTTAATGTTCATCTCGATACAATCTCACTTTTACGCTCTGGAGTTGTCTCATGAGACTCTTCTTTTCCCCTCACAGCATCTTCAATTTTAAAGTCAAAGAAAAATGTTGGAGTAGTTTATAAGTAATGTGAAGATGAAAAATAAAAGGGAGAGGAAGAATCAAGAAAGCTTATCAGAGAGGAGAAAATTCGAAGAAATAAAAGTTATTTCTTTACGGAACTGTATATATATGTGAACATATCATAAGGAGATTTTAAGGGATTTATACTGTATATATAGACATCGCAAAGTTTTGTGTGGTCAGATGGATTGGAGCTAGATAGGCTATTACAGCAGTTATTGAAGTGGTCCTGAATCGGTTGGCCATTTCATGAAACTCATAGGTCTGATTAAATTCAATCAAGTCAAGCTTATTTACTCCCAAAAATACGTTCAACTGTGTTTTTCTGCAAAACGAGATAATTTCCTCCACATATTTATCTCGGTTTATGTAAAAGTACTTATCTACCGTGTTTTTAAAAGACAAATGTCCTGATTTTCCAATTGCTATTCGTTACGTGTTTACAATTAATCAAATTCCGTCCATGGGTATGGGGGACGAACCTGTCACTTTTTTCTTCTTTTTTTTTCAATTATAGGAATTGATAAATAAGTTGGCGGCATATCAGGAGTCATCCAGAGCGTATTTCTTTACACATTCGCAGATGAAATGGAAAATCACAAAAAAATCACACTCGTCTATAAAAATTTAATTAAAAAAGCCAAGTTGGGAATTCTTCCCCACTAGTTAAGTACTTTTAGAAAGGGATGTGTATATATATAGTCTATAATGATTATAAAGATGGTGGATACGTGGGGTTGGTACCCCATAGTACTCATCTACTAGCTACTGAGAAAATCGGAAAAGATGAGTCCTACTCACATAGTTAGTGTTAAGCAAGGTACAAAAGAACGTAATTTTGAGAGTAACAGCACTATTAACTGTTCAATGCATCTCGGATGAGGTGTATGACTGTGTTCCTTTGGGCCTTACATATTTTTAGCAGCAAGACTTGATGCTAAGCCTATAATCTTACAATTAAGCACGACTTCTATATTTACCATGGTGCATGCACCAAGCATAATATGACAAATAAAAGTTGGTGCAATATGTTTTCCGTTCCAAATTAATCAAGGGGTCAAGAGGAATTAATTAAAATCCAAATCATGTCATAATGGCGATGAACATTCACATAATTACAGAAATGCCCCATTTTGGATAAATAGGGCCACCCTTGAAGGATACGTGTATCGAGGAATCGGTGATATCGGCCATTGGTTGATTCAGATCTTGTTTTAGTCCTTCCAGATGCGACTGTGGACGGTGACTTGGAAGAAACTGATAAGTGTTAAACCCCAAATCCCATTTCTCTCATCTCTCTCCCCCTTCTCTCTGTGCTAGCCACAGCCCTTTCAGAATTAGCACCATTTCTGAGAAGTCCCTGGTGTCATTATTATTTCAGGGGCGAAATCCCATCTGGGTAGGTGGATGTGCATTTATCCGTTGGGCCGAAAGCTTTAACCATCACTTGCAAGAGATACGTACGCTAGTCACACACACAAGGAGAGATTGTGGTTTGTGGAGGGATTTATATATGTTAAAGGTTTATGGGGTGAAATCGACCGTGTTCATGGTGGTGGTGAGCATAGGACTGCTGGTGCTGCCGTTGGTGCTTCCGCCGCTGTCCCCGCCGCCGATGGTGCTCATGTTGGTGCCTGTTTTAATAATGTCGCTTCTGCTTATGCTGGCGTTCTTTCCTTCACGTTGTCCCGACATGGTTTTCTCGTCACCCGTCTAACCGGGCCGATCTTCTCTCCCCTCCAGGTAGCACCATCATGCATGCACTCAAACACTCGCGTCTCTCGCTATATAAGTACGTGCTTGACGAGTCAGCTTTTGAAAAATGTAAATGCTGAACTTGGAATCCAGATCGATGCCAGAATTAATAATGAACCCTTTATTTATGTCATGCATGATGTTTTCCTTTTTAACGTTTTAATCAGTTAGCTTTTCTCTCATTCTGTTGCTGAGCCGGTGTGGTGGAGGCTGGCCGTGTAATGTTGAAGAGGGAGTTGAATACAGGGAGCTAGCTAGCTAGGCAGCATGAAACGCTGCGAGTATGAAAACGAGAGCTGATGATGAGACGAAACAAAAAGAGAGTGAGCGACTAATTAATCTGGGCATGCAATGAAGTGAGAAGAATGTAGGGAGTGTACGGCTTACATGAATTAAAAGGTTCCAAAGGGATGGAGAAGGGGGGAAGAATGAAGATATACAGTAGTGAGAAACAGAATATGCAGAAGCAAGTACAAAAAGAGATCAGGAAAGAGAAGTTTGGAGAGGGGGCGGAGCGAAACGAGGAAATCAAAGGCAAAGGAAATTGAAGCGAGGGAGAGGGGACACGTGGAAGGGGGAGGGAGGGCTGGGAATTCCAAGGGAAGGGAAAAGGCAGAGCCATGCAAGCCAAGGAAGGAGCATGGAGTGAGTAATCCATTGACAGGATAGGAGAGAAAAGGGGGGGGGGAGATGAGAGAAATGGGATTTAATATACACACATATCATCCGTTACACACACATATGAGAACAGAGTCAAAACAACAGTAAAAAAGGGTAGAATTAGGATAAAAAATATTTATATTTATTATTTTTCTCTAAATTAATTTGTCTTATTTATAAATTTATTTATGCTCTAATTATGTATATAAATCAATATTTTTAAGTAATGGATTTAATTTCCTTAACATTTATAATAAAAATTAACTTGCTCTTGTAAAAAAATTAGAGTTAATAAGATGTATCTTCACAAACCTGCCTATCATATTGTTTTCCAGTTATTTCTCTGAAAAATGCTGTGTGTTCGGCAACAGTACATACATGAAAGCAAGGCACAAAACAAGATTCAATGGTAAGCCTCGTTGGATAAAGGAAGCCAAGTGACATGTCTGCCTAATTTCTCAGGCACCTCAAGTATTCAGGCAATTTTTTTTATGGACAAGTTCGAAATCTTATTTTACATTTTCAAGCAAAGATGCTTAGTATTATCGTGGCATGAGGTCAATAATGATAAATGAAATGCATTATTATACTAGTAACCTATTGATAACCCAATTAATTGTATATCATTTATATTGCATAAAAACTGAAAAGTATATATGCCATAATATGTATTTCCGTCCTTAAATGTAGGATCAAAGGAGTGCATAACTTGCAGTAAATTTTATATTTCATACTGATCAAATGTTCAAGCAAATAAAGTTATACAATGAACTTATATTTTAGGTGGTTCATTTGATAAACTATAATTAAATCAGTTTTTTTAAAAAAATAAAATGTAAGATTTTCCGTTTCAGACTATTGATCAGAAGCAAAAAAAAATATTAACCTGAAAAGAGAATAACAAAACCAATTATTTGTAAGTAATAATAAGAAGAAAAAAATACTAGTATGATATATGTTATTAAAATTAAAACCTGTACCTCTGCTTGTTTTCTCCACGCTATCGGATGGGCTTTAAATTTATAAATGTTAACAAGAAGAGCTGCTTAACGTTAATACGTTATGAGGGAAATAATTTACCTTTTAAAGAAAGTTTTGTACAAAAGGGTATTGACGTTTGCGGATGTTCCGTGACGGGCCAGTGGAGCAGTAGAATTAGAATAAAACGTTATAAGTTTCGTTTGTTGCAGTGTTATAAAATAATGTTAATATAAAAAAATTCTCACATATTTATCTACTAAATTATAAATCACATTGAAAAACTATCTTACTGTTATGAATATTATTATGTTGAAAAAGTATCTTACTGTTATAAATATTATTACGTTGATGTTCATGTCTTCCATTATTTTCAATTGTATTTTGTATCCCTTATTATCTTATGTAATATTTGATAGTGATTTATCTTGATATAAATTAATACCTAAACGTAACCAAAATGGATAGAGAGAGAGAGGAGTCGCGAGAGGAAAATTCCGGCGCTGTCGCTGGAGGAGGAAGATGCGATGGAGAGGAGCCGGAAAAAGGTCCGGGAGGAAGGTGAGGGAGAGGGTTTTACAGGCAAGCAAAGTCTGGTGCCACGGGTTGAGGAGTGGATGGGCGCCGAAGATCAGGCCAATGGGAATAGCTTGTCTCCGGCGGCTAGAAAATCATATAAGGATGCATGTGTGGTTGAGGATAGCGATGATATAATGTCAGAGGGTGACGAAGATTGGTGGAAGGGGGATGGCTGGAAGTCAAGAGTCGAGGTAGAGGATACTAAACGAGGTCCCAATATTTGGGTCCTACCTGAGTTCAGACAGAAGCTCGCCAAGAAGTGGTCGCTCTCCTTGGTTGTCAGACTATTATGGAAGATGGTGCGGGAGGACATGTTGTCGAGGAAACTGCAGCAGCTATGGGGACGAAAAGGGAAGGTAGAAACAATGGAGATTGGGGCGGGGTTCTTTTAGTTAAATTGAGTAGCAGAGAAGACTATGAACTTGCGCTGACAGGTGGCCCGTGGGTGTATATGGATCATTACCTTGCAGTTCAGGAATGGGAATCAGGTTTCGATCCAGATGAGGGCGAGGTCTCAAAAATAGCGGCTTGGGTGAGGATACCAAAATTCCCTGTTGACTTATATGATAGGGGGATATTATTTGTTGTGGGAAGTCAGATTGGAAAGGTACTGAAAATCGACAAGAACACTGCTAGTCAGACAAAGGGACGTTTCGCGCGTATCTGCGTTGAAGTTGACTTGAAGAAACCGTTGTTGCCGTCGCTGTTGATCAAAGGAAAGGAGAAGAAAATAGTGTACGAAGGTTTGCATTTAATCTGCTTCAAATGTGGTAGGTACGGGCATGGTGCAGAGCATTGTCCAGACAAGCATGATAGTGCTGAGGGGATGAATCACCCTGGAAAGGAGACAGATGAGTCGACGAGGTTGCCTGGTTCAACGTCCTGTGCAGCTAAAACAGGGCCTGAATTTGGGGAGTGTATGGTGGCGACAAGGCGGTGCCGGCAGCAGCGAGGGCCTGGGATTGGATCGGGAAATCAAGGAAAACTGAATGGGCGAGAGTTCAGGCGAGAATGGGGGGAAAACGGTTCCAGATTTGCAGCTCTCCAAGATTTTGTTGACTAGAAGCAGGGAGAAATGAGTAGCGGCCAGCACAATGTCAGCGTTAGCGAGATTCAGGGAAGGGATATTCCGCACCGTGCTCTTTCAAAGATTCCAAACCAGACCCCACGTGGAAGCGTTTTAAAAAATAAGAAAGGGGAGGCGGGTTCATCAAATCACCAAGTGGGCCGGATGAATGTGGTGGGCCCAATGGATGCCTATGTACAGATGAAGAATAAAATGGAAATGTTTGGGCCTGGAGCCATTGAACCATCCAATAAAATAGCAAAGAATGAAATGGGTCGTACGGTGAGGGAGGGCAGATCTGCGGCTGATGACATTGGGCCGTCATACGTGGATACGCAGGAGAGGAGCTTGGTGCATCAGGATATTAATAAGGCATTAACGGGTGGGCCAGCTCTCTTTAATCCGGGCACTTCTTTTCCTATGGACCCAGGGGTACGTGACGGGGTGGATCTGGGAACAAGGACTACTCCGTTAAGATCTACAGAATTGAAAGGCAGTAGTGGCAGCAACAAAGTTCATGCTGGCTGGTCTTGTTGAGGTTCCTTTTGTGCCTTTTTTCCATCATTTTATTATTATAATGAATATACTGGCATGGAATACAAGGGGTGCGGGTGGTGCCTCGTCAAGACGTTTACTTTGTGATGTGTTGAGACGATATAAAGTCAATGTGTTCGCGTTGTTTGAACCCAGGCAACCTGGCTCTAGAGCTAACTTAATTGCTAGAAAGCTTGGGTGGAACCACATGTATGTGGTGGAAGCAAGGGGCTTCAGCAGAGGAATTTGGCTATTTTGGGATTCAGTAAGCAACATCTCTGTTGTCTTGTCTGGGGATCAATTTGTCCATTGTTTGGTAAACGGTGGAGGATGTGATGAATGGTTTCTAACTTTCGTCTATGGAAATCCTAATGCCGCTGCTAGACGGAGCCTCTGGGACGCTTTATCAGTTGGCCATCGTCTGGGAAGTGGGAAATGGGTGGTAATGGGTGATTTTAATGCAACCACTTGTCCTGAAGACAGGTGGAGTAGGGATGCACGTTCGAGGGCTGGAGTAGATAGGCTGTTTGTCAATTGGGTAAATGATAATGCCATGATTGACTTTGGTTTTCAGGGACCGAAATTTACATGGGGAAACAAAGATTGTCGAAGCAGGATTGACAGAGTGCTAGTGAATGGCTTTTGGAGCAAGACGTTTCTAAATGCCCAGGTAACTCACTTGCCAAAGTTCAAAAGCGATCATTGTCCAGTTCTACTTGAAGTAGAACCTGATTTATCTGGAGGAGGGAGACATAGACCGTTCAGGTTTTTTGCACCTTGGGTGATGCATGAACAATTTCCAAGCTTTGTGAGGGAGAACTGGTGTATGGGTAGGAACTGGCCTGAGGATATTGGGGAGTTCATTAACAAGTTGAAGGTATGGAATAAAGAAGTATTCGGGAACCTAACGTTTCTTAAAGCTAAATTGTATAGGCGTTTGGAGGGTATCAATTCTAAAATTGCAAGGATGGGTCCCCTACCATACTTGGAGAAACTAAAAAATGAGTTATGGGTGGAGTTGGAGGCGATACTTGCACGGGAGGAGGTTATGTAGGTTCAATATTCAAGGGCAAACTGGTATATTCAGGGAGACCGTAATACTCGCTACTTTCATACTGTGGCCAATGGGAGAAGGAAACGGAACAAAATTGAAGCTCTTCAATTAGAGTATAGAGAATGGTCCTATGATGCTAAAGAAATCAGAAGCATGGGGAGCAAATTCTTTCAAAAGCTCTATACAAATGACCATACATATTCAGGTTCCCTTCAATTTAGATGCTCGTATCCGGTAATCGATAGTTTGCATTTGAGGTCTTTGGGGAGGCAAATCGATGATGGCGAGATAAAGAGGGCCTTATTTGATATGGGGCCCCTTAAAGCCCTAGGGCCCGATGGAATCAACCCTCTCTTTTATCAGAGCCAGTGGGATATTGTGGGAGCATCAGTAATTGACTTAGTAAAGATGGTGATGGACAACCCTCAATGGGTTCGCAACATCAATCAAACACAAATTGTGCTTATTCCTAAGATTGAGTTTCCCCAGACGATTCAGGAATTCCGCCCAATTAGTTTATGCAATGTGATTTACAAAGTTCTAACGAAGGTGATTTCGAATAGGTTGAAGCCCATTATGCCTTTGGTTGTGGCTCCGAACCAGTGTAGTTTTGTACAGGGGCGCCAAAGTGCTGACAATATCATCCTTGTTCAAGAGATCATACACTCCATGACATATACTAGAAGGCGTCAAGGGTTTATGGCAATCAAAATCGATTTGGAGAAGGCGTACGATCGCGTCCGGTGGAATTTTCTTTTTGAGTGTCTACAGGTCCTTGGTATACCAGAATCTTTGTACGAGGTGATCAAAAATTGTGTTTCTTCTACGAGCATGCAACTTCTTTGGAATGGAGAAGCAGATGAGGTGTTTCACCCTTCCCGAGGGATTAGACAGGGCGATCCATTATCACCTTATCTATTCGTACTTATGATGGAAAGATTGGGCCATTTAATCCAAGCTGCTGTGGATGAAGGAGATTGGTGTCCATTTCAGCTATCGAACCACGGAACTAAGGTTTCTCATGTCTTCTTTGCAGATGATCTTATTCTATTTGCTAAGGCAGATTTGGAACAGGCGGCGGTACTTAAGGCAATTCTAGATGACTTTTGTGATATCTCTGGACAAAAGGTTAGTGCCACTAAATCCCGTATATACTTCTCCAGGAATGTGAACCATGTGAAGGGTAAAGAAATCAGTGACTTCTTGGGATTTCCCCTTACTGCTGATTTGGGTAGATACCTTGGAATGCCTATATTGCATGATCGGGCCTCACATTTATCTTATAAGTTTATTCTTGATAAGATGGATGCTCGCCTGGCAAATTGAAAGATAAATATGTTGTCTATGGCTGGTAGACACACGTTAGTTTCGACGGTCATGTCATCCATGCCTTCTTATGCTATGCAAACAGTTTCTTTGCCCCCAAGTACTTGTAGAGAAATTGATAAAAGAAGTCGAAAGTTCCTTTGGGGTAGTAACTCAAACCAGAGGAAGACCCATCTAGTGGCTTGGGAGAGAGTATATCTGGAAAAGGATGTGGGAGGGTTGGGATTGCGCCAGGCTCGGCATCAAAATCAAGCTTTTATGACTAAATTGGGGTGGTCTTTGATTCACAGAAGAGACTCTTTATGGGTTAAATTTATGAGAGAAAAGTATAAGGCAGGGCAGGATATAATCCCGAAAGTTGTTAAAAGGAAATCTGAATCAGCTACCTGGAGGGGCATTCGATCTATGTGGCAAGAAGTCTTAAATAGTACTTCTTGGCGGATAGCAAATGGAAGAAACATTCTTTTTTGGCAAGATCATTGGCTCCCTAATCTGGATAAATTAGAAACTCTAACCCTACAGCCTCTAAATGAAGATGTTCTTAAATGGAAAGTCTCTGATTGTTTGGATGCAAGGGGGCAATGGGTGTGGAGCTTATTTGACCATTTATTACCCTCACATGTTCTGTGTGCTATGCAACGAGTTAAAGTGCATGATTCCAGAAATGAAGATTGGCCAGTTTGGAGATGGTCCAGTGATGGTGGTTTTACGGTTAAATCAGCATACTGCTACCTAACCAGGGAGATCCATTCGGATGGGAAGGGCCCTTGGAAGTTAATTTGGAAGCTGCAAGTGCCCCAGCGTTGTCGTTTATTCTTATGGCTATGTATTCATGGAAGGCTGCTGACAAACTTGCATCGCTTCCACAGAGGATGCCATCAATCTGGGCTATGCGACTACTGCATGAATGGGCACGAATCTATCTTGCATGTGTTGAGGGATTGCTCTGTGATTCAGGATCTTTGGAAAACGAAGGTTCCGAGAGAGAAGCACGAGTCCTTTTTTGGGATAATGGATAGAAATGAATGGGTGGTATGGGGCCTTTCGCAACGTTTTTTGGTGGAGGGATTTGATTTTAAAGTTTGGTTTGCCGTGTTATGTAGGCTTATCTGGTTGGCGCGGAATGATAGGATTTTTAACCGAAGGACATGGAAGCCAGAAGAGCTATTAGCTCGGACAAAGAGTTGTTTATCATGGCGTAATCCGATCTCGGTTTCTCCCAAGGGATTCACTAGGCATGGGGATAGGTGGCAAGCTCCAATGCCAGGTTCTGTCAAGTTTAATGTAGATGGATCGAGGAGGAACTCAGGACTGTGTACGTGTGGGGGTGTTTTGCAAGACGATATGGGTAGGGTGCTGTTGTGTTTTATGTATAAGGTCGGCCCAGGATCTATCATCACAGCGGAAGCGTGGGGCGTATTGTGGGGACTGAAATTAGCTGCTGACCAGGGTATTAAGGAGCTAATGGTTGAGTGCGATTGTAGTGAGCTACTAGTGCTACTCCAAAATCCAATATCCCTCTCTCATCCAGATTTCGGGATTCTGACAGAGATCAAGGCAGTGTTACAGCGAGATTGGTGTGTTGAGCTTGTCCATGGTAATAGAGAGGCGAATAGAGTTGCAGATGCTCTAGCGTTGGAGGCTGGCGGGATGGCAGTAGACCTGCTCGTGTTGGAAGATCTACCGGATAAAATTCAACATTTAGCTCTGATGGATTATGAGATTGTAACAGATGTAGAGGGCTTGAATGTTTAGTGTTTGAGCTCTGTTCCTTTTCTATAAAAAAAAGATTGATTTCTTTATTTTATTCATTTTTTTAAAAACACAAAATCATGCAGACCACATAATAAGGGGAAAAAATGCACCCAAACCAATCATTTGATGATAAAGATGGTAAATGAGTAATGAGAGAGACCTAAATATTTTTAATATAATGAAAAAAAATACTCAAATAAAAAAGTTTCAACAAAGGGGAATAGAATACAAAAGTATAATGTGAATAATAGCAAAATGGTCCACACAGCATAAATGCAGAGGAGGAGGAAAAAGCCTACATTACGTTCACCATATGCCCACGCCACTCCTTATTTAAGACATTTTGCTTGTCTTCATTACCAACCTAAGATGCTTCCTTGCCCAAATACTCCAAACAAACCAAACGAAACCTAATCATTTTGTCCTATGCCTTTACTACTGGAACAACACATTCATTGGCACCTCAACAACAATTATATTCACCATGATAGTCTCTAGTTAGGTTAAGAAGCTTCGAAGTCACTGTCTAAACTGGAAGCCTGATCGACCCACGAATTTTAAAAATGTCATCCTGAGCCCGTCACGACTTGTATTGCCAACTCTGGTATTATCTAATAATTTCACATAAGAGTGGACTCATCACTTTATTCGGATTTCAACCAAACATTTTAAAAACTAGTGACATATTCACATGCATTACCAGATGAGCCATCAGGCATGAGGGTGGCCTCCTAGACAGAACATTTGTTTGGAAAAGTAGTAGAGAAGTATCTTTTACACGAGTTGAGGTAAATATGTGAAATAGATTATCTTGTTTTGTGGAAAAGCATTGTTGAACGTACGTTTGGGCTTCTCATAATTGTTGCCAAACACACATGCAGACAATGAAAGCATGGCTCCAACACAAAAGGCAACTCAGCTTTTTGGGTGGTGTTGGGTGAACAGAAGCTCATCAACCGACCTCCATTGACAACCAATTCATCAAGTAGCTACAGAGTTTGACATTCAAGGACATGATCACAGACACAAAACCCTAATTCAACGGCCTATCCATTGATGTTTTGTTGTTGGCAGTTGAAATTAACCTCACCCACCTCTACGACTTGATTACAACTCTCAAACTCGTTATTGTATTCTGAAACTATTTTTCTTAAACCCTACGACTTCTCATGTCAATATCTCCGAAATCAAACCCACCAAGTCAAACCCTTGCTTTCATTTGTTTATCACCCTCGCACCAAATCTTAGAAATTATAATTTAAATAAATATAAATATTAAATACAGATATAAAATAATTATACATATATTTTTGATATAGTGCCGATATTCATGGGATACTGGATAATATGAGGAGTAAAAGAAATATTTGGGATGTATTTTTATTTAAAATTATTTTAAATATTTTATATTTTAGTTATTTAGCAATTTTGGAGTGAAAATGAAATTTAGGCTCTATTTATACAGTACCAAATCGAAAGTGAGATTTCAAATTCAGATTTAGCATTTATTTTCACGGTGTGAAATTAAAATATCAATTGAATGGATTATTACCAAATTGGGTGGGAAGCCCTTTTCCATGTATAAGGGAAAATCCAACCCAGCTGGAAAATGAGTTGATAGAAAAAATAGCCACCGAACGTCTTTGAGCGATGGAAATATCTAATTTTCCTTTTTTTTTTATTTTCACCTCAACAAACACCCCGTAATTGCATGTTTGATTTTATGTTAATAATCAAATATATACTTTAACATGATTTAATATGACATTGCAACAGCCACTTCACCTAATTCTAGCATGCCGATGCACATCATCTTGGCAAATTATGTTATCACATTAGTTGATTTTTCATAGAGATATTAAAATTAAATAAATTACTTAATTTTAATATATATTTTGAAATATTTATGTATATTATTCACATTTACTTATAACATATGATGTCACTTATTATCTCAAACTTCATCTCACATCAAGAAAAATTTGTTTTTTGAACTTTAGAATTATAACATTATCATCAATACATGTCACAATATATCACATGATGGATCAAAATAAAGATCTTTTTTTTTTGTGAAAATCAAAATAAAGATCTACGTATCACAAGTTTTGGTTTCTGAGAAAACGACGTATCACGTTCGCCATCCATTGTTAAACCAATTTTCTGGGGGTTGACATTAAACATATATAAAAATATCTGCAAAAATGACGTCTTAAATGATTAATTTATAATATTGATATATATGTATAGATATATTGATGGTAAACTTCTTCAACAAATTGTTGTTGTGCATGTTTGGGAAGAACTTCTTCCCATTAGTACACGCAAGTCAAGATAAAATCATCTCGAAATCTGTAAAAATAATCTCAAAATTTGTAAATTTTTCTTAAATTCCGTAAACTCCTTTCTCCCAACGGATTCCTATGTTTCAAAAGTGTACAGTTCATTTCTAAAATTACGACACGGATTTTCTTGATATTATTGAGGAATTTCCATATAAAATAATGATAAATTCAAGACACTTCCATTCTTTAAAAATCTCAAATTACCACTTTTAAATGCTATTGATAAAAAATTTAAATACTTGGAGGAGAAAAATTAATGTATAATATCACAACTGTCGTTATTATATGGTATATACTCATAAATGTTTCCTCCAAAATGTTGTATTAATTGTGTATCAATCTAGCTTTCTCTTTTTCTTCAAAAAAAAAAAATTAGACCAGTTATATCAATTATCAAATTATTATTTGAACAGATATTAAATCAGTATGAATTATATTTTACACCAAATGAGGTCAGGCTCTGTTTGCTCATGTTATCACATTTTCATATAAAATATATATAGCCGTGAAAAAAAAATTATACAATATAAAATACACCGTTTGTACTAAAAAAATCTGTATAATATATCAACTTGAACCATTCGTGATAAGAAGTTTGTGGTGTTCCCAATCGCAATATTATTTCCCAAAACGACAATGTGATGTTTAATATTAGTATAAAACGTCAATTGCATATACTCAAATAAAAATAAAATATTAGTCGGCCAGAAAAGGTCAATAAAATATGACTCTATAGGGACAAAACTTATCAAGTCCACATTTGTATATTTATCACCAATTTTTTTAATAAAATACATTTTTTGTAGCTGAAAGTTGTGTGATTAAGATTTTTGTTTGAAAATATTTCATGTATAATATTGTTCGTGTGTCGCCTTTATGCAAGACTATAAATTTAAATTTTGTTTCATAAAAATGTTAGTTTGTATTAATTTATATATTTGAAAACATCACAAGAAAAAATTATGACAAACGAATAATTGATTAATTACAGAGGAGGGTTTCAAAATTAAAGTACGACCTCAGGTCTTTATATTGAGCATTTCATATGAATCATGCAATTAAGAACCGTATTAAAATTTTTTTCTTACATGTATTAAGTCCAAGACTGCAAAATACAAGTGCAAATTTATGTGTTTGATGTTAACATTTTAATAAAATTACACAAGTCAAATCTTTTTTAATAGTTTTGTTGTGTCATCTTTGCGGAAAGCTACCAATTTAAAATATTATTTATTTATAGTTAGAATCATCCATCGTTTTGTAGCGATTTATAAAACATTACCTAAGTAGAGGCTGTTCGTATTTTGCTGCGTCTCATTATTATCGTGTAACAGCTGTAAATTAACCACTACTATATGTTGGCGCTCTGTTCCTGCAACATGGCATCGTCATTGCTCCATATTTTTAGCCGTTTGCAACCATTACTAAAGTGTTTCCCTCGTTAGCGCCCCAGTCTCACTACAAGTTTGTAGCGGTTACTTCAATAACCGATACAAATTTCAACTTCAATAACATTTTTTAGAATCACTACTAATTAACCGCTATGAATTCATCATTTTTTTTCCGCAGTGGTCTTCATCGAAAACTGCCAATTTAAAATATCATTCATTTACAGCTAGAAACACCAGATTTGTGGCTATAGAGTTATTAAAGAACAAGGGTTGGCAAGAAAAGAAAAGAAAAAACTTGCCACTCAATCAATTTACCATGCGAGAGATTTCAAGTTGAATTACCATATCAACTACTAGACGGAACATATATGAGCTAAATAATTGGTTTGTAAATATTAACAATTAAAAAATTTACTAAAAGTTAGTCATTTGAAATAGTAGGCGATGATTTTTCTAAAATATTTTTTTTGTTAATTCTTATATAAAACCCTCTTGATATATGCATTTAGTGTGAATACATATATATTAAAAAAATTCTAAACTTAGGAGATAAAACATATTGAGATTTTATATTTACTCATGATCAAATTCAATCCCTCAATTAGCCAGACGACATTGAGGACTAAGGGCTCGTTTGATATGTAGAATTTATTTCGATAGATATGGAAATTGATATGGATATGGAACAACAAATGGAAATGGATACGGAAATGCAGTTTAAAAGTATGTTTGGCATGTCATGGAAATGAGGCATGGATTTTTATATGAAAAGACCTAAAAGCCCTTCAAAATTCAAAAAATCTTTTTTTAAAAAAAATTGTTTTGTAGATTTTAAACTAATTACATGCATTTTTGTCCAATTTCACACTTTACCTCATGGAATTGATTTCCATGCATTATAATTGAATTGGCTTCTATTGTACCAAACAAGCTCTATCATATAAATGATTTCCATTTCCATATCCACCCATCCCAATTCCATGATACCAAACAAGTCATAAAGGAAACAATGAAAATAGTGTAATATATACAAATTTTACACTGTAATACAGCCACTGATCAAGTTGGCTAAGTGAGGTCCAATGTCTATTAAATAGCTTTTGGTGTGGTTGAGTGGCTGCTACACTTATAAACTGGACAAATACAGTATACTTTAAACAATCGTAAAAAATAAATATTGTACAAAATTAATGACAACAACAATAATAGAAGATTATGTTAAGTGGGACAAAGTGATTCCCTTCGAGAAGTGTTAAGAGTCAAGGTTAAACTTACACATGAAAACAAACAACACTAATAGTATAGTTAATTTCAAATTTCAATTAATTTGAGTTTAAAAAAACTGTCCAATTAGACCCAAAAATACCCACAACAATATACTACCTCCGTTCATCAATATAAGAGTCAGCTGAATTTTAATTTGATAAAAATGAATAAATAGATTACTTAATTATAACATAAATTTTGAAATATTTATATATATGGTTATATTATATAATAGTTTACAAGTTAAGTAAATTAGTTTGAAAAATGATAGATAAATTAGTTGATTTTCTTCCTTAATATATCAAAAAAAAATTCAACTAACTTACTGATAATTTAATATTAGAAATAAATACGATAGGCAATAAGTCAACATGATAGAAAAATAAATAAATTATTATTCATCAAAGAGAGAGACAGCCGATATGCTTTAAATATGATATCGTGTTTAACTATTGTAAGCAGAAAAATTAGGGTGAAAGAACACATTCCCACTTGGAGCCTACCTAGTGCATGTTATTAAATATGGAGTAATTTATAATAGTTTCTATACTTTTATGAAATTTTATAATTGAACTAATCTTCCAACCTACAAATTGAAAACATATATGCAATCTATTTTACATAATAATCTTGATCAATATAAAAATAATAAATCAACAATGAAAAATAATAAATCAAACGTGGAATAAAGCTTCTAACATCAAATAAAATGATGTTGTGTTTAAAATAAAAATAATATCTTTTATTTAAATCAGACTAAAAAACAATTGAGCTAGCTCATGGCCGATGAACTTGCCTGTTAGGTTAGATAAAAAGGGCATCGAATCGGGAGGGTATTTCACCAACCCAATACACCATTTTTTTTTATTGCAAGTGAATTCGCGAATTCAATCTATATCATTGGAAGATGTAATAATATTTTATTTGTGGTTAAAGTTACTTTTTCAAATCATGCGTAATTTATGAAATGAATATGTGAAGGATTTTATCTCAATTTATATAAATATACTTTCTAAAAACTTTCATAAACAAACCCACCAAAACCTGTTTGTAATGTCTTTAAAAGAATACGATGAAGCAAGTTGAGATCATACCAATCTAACTTAGTTTGTGGATCGTCAATTATGTTTAAAAATTTGCTCCCACTGCTAATTCAACTTATATTACTACTACAACACATGATTAAATATCACAAACTCATGAAATAGACCATCCAAGGGATATTAGATCTAGCAAAAGGAGTTAATTCCTCATGGTGAATGAATGTTTAAGTCATAATTAAAAATGTGTGCGCATTTGGGGCCTTGTTTGTTTCTGTTTCTTTACTTTCATGTTTATAAAACTGTTTTTAAGAAAGGGGGGAACACAACTAAAAACTGTTGGATGATTTTTTTAAAATATATTTGAAAATAAATATACTTAGATTGGAGGGTGAAATTTCAATGGTACTTAAATTCTTAAATGGAGGAAAAACCATCAAATGGATAAATGGCTAATAAAAGGATTCCCAATTTTCCTTAAAAAATTAAAAATGGAAAACAAATTTTTTTTTAGTTTTTAAAAACAAGTTTATGTATTTTTTGTTTAAACAATACCTTAAACGAGTTTTTTTTGTTTCCTTTTTTTTAGAAAAATAGTTTATAAAAATAGAAACAAACACATTTAATGATATACAATTATCTCGAATATGATCAGGTTTAATACGAGGAAGATACCATTACCTGGTAATATTATATAGGGAAAATTATCGGTCCCAAAAAAAAAGAATTAACCATAAAATAGTCCTAAAGATTTACAAAATTACCATAAGGTCCCAGGAGTAGTTGCTAAGATTGATAATAAAGGTTGGTAAGGTTGTTAATGACAACCTCAATAGCTATTCCTAAGACCTTATAGTAATTTTATAAATCTTTGGGACCACTTTATGATTAATTATATTTCTTGGGACCTCTGGATAATTTTCCCTTCTATAGACCAATGAAGACAGTCCAATGTGCATTGTGGTTGAAACTTGAAGAAATAGGCAAATTATTCGCATGTTGTACGCACAAGTTGTCTTCTATTCACTTGAGAGATCATCATTCACTTGTCTTCTATATTCTATCCTCATTTTCATCACTTTCAAACCTTAATAATTATCCACTTCATTTCAATCTCATATGTTTTTTTTAATGTTGTTCTGCTGCTTCCATAAAGTCCTGTGTTTTCACTTTGATTTCAGATTTCCCACATTCATCTCTCCGTTTCACATCTCAACAAAAGACGTACACTCTTCTTCTCTCGTTAGTTTTCTTGTCTACATACAATACACAAAAACAATTTCATTAAATTCATCAACTACGCCTCCACCCATATATATATACACACAATTCTTGTCGATCATGTTATTATATTTAATTATTTGTTATCTGCAGGCGTGCACCATCCCAATTTTCATATTTTTCGGCAACAATATCATTCTTTATTGCAGATTTTAACACCGATTGTTCACCTAACACAAGATAAACTATTAAACATTCCATGCTCTTGTTTTCAAATTAATTATTGTACTGATGATGGAACTTAACATATAGGTTAAATATATTTAAGTCTTTATCCTATAATTCACTACCAAAAAATGTCATTTGGAAGATCAATCAATCCGCCATGGGCATATTAGGTGTAACTTAATCCAGTTATAGCTGGGCTCGTCGTTAAATGGCTATTTTCCATCGTTAAAATGAGGGTCGCTAATATTTTCTGTCATTTAACGATGAATTTTTCGATCACTAAATGACATTTTTTCGATAGTGATTACAGGAATTATACGTTTGTTGAAACATAATAAAAAGGAGTGTGATTATTAAGTCCAAACACCAATTCATACCCTCCACAAAAATAGTGAAACTGTGTGTGTATATATCCATTTTCACTCTTTATATTCGAGCTCTTTTGCGTTCGTTCATAATACCATAAACAGTTAATTTTATTATTACTTTATAATTACCGATAGTTATTTATCCTTTTGGCTCATTCATTGCTGAAGACGTCTTTGGAGCCTCTTTAGTTTTTGCGGTTTACCTAATAAGAAAAATATACCTATCGAATATTTTATATTAGAATTTAATTCATTAGGTGAACCAGTCGCAAATTGGCTACCTAATATAACCATGAAGGATAAAAAAATAAGTTAGTTTCAAATTATGAAAAAAAATATATAGATATTAACGGCTCTCAGCAAATTCTCTGGTTCATTGTTGCCTAATCAACGTCCCACCACCACTATCCCATTCCCACTCTTTCGCCGACTTCTTTACTGTTTTTTCTGTTGTCTAGAAATAAACAAAAATAAATTAATTAATTAATTTAATTTTATCCATTTTTCTATATAACATTAACACCGTGATCATCAGAAGGTAACTGCTCCTGCCTCTCCTTCTGTATTGCTCTGTTTTGTCTCTTCTCTCTGAAACAGAGCATGGTGATGGCGGCCTCACTGTTCTTATCATTCTTAATCTTGCTCCTCTCTTTTTCTGCTTCTTCAGGTTACATTTGAACTCTCTTTGAATATTCGATTGATTTCGTCCTTTGTTTACTTTTTGTATTTCCTTGATCGTTTCATTACCCTGTTTTTGCAGGAGCGGGTTCCATCGGAGTTAACTATGGAAGGGTGGCCAACGACCTTCCTGCGCCGTCCAAGGTGGTTCAGCTTCTCAAAGACAACGGTATTGCTAGAGTCAAGCTTTACGACACTGACTCGGATGTCCTCACTGCTCTAGCCAACTCCGGCATCCAAGTCGTGGTGGCCCTCCCCAACGAGCTACTCTCCTCCGCCGCAGCTGACCAGTCCTTCACTGACAAATGGGTCCAAGCAAACATCTCCCAGTACTACCCCGCCACTAAGTTCGAAGCCATTGCCGTCGGAAATGAAGTCTTCGTCGACCCCAAGAACACAACCCAATTTCTAGTTCCCGCCATGAAAAATGTCCAAGCTTCTCTCGCAAAACACAACCTCGATATCAAAATCTCATCTCCAGT
>JANTPZ010004773.1:0-34320 GCA_025593235.1 Vachellia pachyceras | reverse complement strand
TCCAACCAATGGACCTTAGTTTTTATTTGAAATTTCTAGAAGTTGTGGTCTTCAAATGTAATTAATTAAATATTTTACAGGATAATCAAGTGTCATTTGCCCTATTCCATTCAATCATGTAAACAAAAAGAGAAAAAAACAAAGAAACAAGAAAATTTAATTTTTTACATGGGTTGGAAAAAAAGTACTTTGACCAATATAACATACACACGCAAGTATTTAAAAGAATATAAAGCTATTGAATTTGATTTGTCCATATATATTATATTAGAATATAATAAATCATAAGATACTATATCTAAATATATGGAACGATATTCAAAAAAAATATGGAATGGCACTTACACTAATTTTTTTATATTCATTATATCAAATTCTCTGATTACACGTAATTATGTGTTATGTTCTTTTTATGTGCATCTATTGTAAAATAATAATATTTTAAAAGTAGAATACATCCACATATGTGATCGAAAAACTTGATATATTATATATTTATATATAAGAAACTTAACCTGAGTTTTTTTTTCATATATATATTCTTTGGATCATTATCATTTTCCTTCAATGGGAGAGACAATTTTCCTAGGGCTAGTTGGTTGACTTGAAAAGTAAACTAAGGGGTGTTTAAAAAACCACATGAATTGAGACAAAACTTCTCTCACATATTTACCTTGACGTACGTAAAGAGACTTTTCCAACGGATTCCGATATATGAGCACCAAGCTGACAAATTAGAATTTTCTATGATAATGGCTCCTTCAAACGGATGCCGGGTGGGATCCACAAAAGTAAGGATGCATGCATGTGCGTCTGTGGATATATGCAATGTTGACGTGGTACGTGTATCTTACGCTCCCAAGTTGGTCCCTTCATTTTGTTTCTTCTTCTAATTTTCAAACATCGAATAACAAGTTTCTGCATGTTAGAATCAATGAACCAATCTATCAATTTTCTTCCTAATACTTTCGTTAGTTTACAGTATTAAATTTTATCATTATTTTGAACTGCCCAAGGCGAATTAGATTAACAAATGTACAAAACAGGATCACACCTTTAAGCTTTCAACCATATACATTCTTTATTATAATCCTTATCTTTATTATTGTGCTCGTTTAGAATGCGGTAGAGAAGTACTTTTACGTAAGTCGAGGTGAATATGTGAAAGAGATTATCTCGTTTTGCAGAAAAACGTTGTTAAACGTGTGTTTGACTTATCTTAACGCTCCGCCAAACAAACCTATTATTGTTTAACTCGCCAGTGAAATTATTGCTTTCATGTTTCTAACTTAAAACATCATGTCAACTTACTATATTAACTTCGTGCAAGCTATAAAATTGGTTCACACACCAAGTTTACCCTTTTTTTACGTTTCTAACTTACAAAATTGTGTTAACATACTTTTAAATTTGTGTTAGGTTGTTTAATTTGATCATGTTCGGTTGTTTCATTTATGAACTTTATAATAGTGTCTTTGTTAGGTATGATAACTTATGATGTTTGATGACTTTAATTTCAAATATATTTAAAACATCGTTATTTTTATTTCTTAATATTTGAATAATGTACTTTTAATAGTTACATATTGATGATAAAAACAATCTCTTACATACAAGTTTACGATTCAAGTTCATAATCCGTGTTCACGTCTTTATTATGAGTTGGCTTAAATTCAGTGAGCTCTAGAGCATTAAATATTTTTTATATATGCCTATACTCAATAAGGGTAACGAGAGGGAGTGTAAATTAATATGATATTGAAGTTTATAGGCTCCTGTGATCCTTTTTTTCAATCATTTTATCATGTTTATAAGGCAAAGAGATTATTTATTTTCCTATTTATAAATCAAATCATTAATTTTTTTTGCATGAATTTACAATTTCGTTACCATTCATTTATTATTGTTTAAAATTTATACTTATGGGTAAAATGTATATTGAATAGAGGTAAAGTTAGAAAGATGTTAAATCTTAAGTTAAAATTAAAAAGATTGAATATTTTTCTTAGAAGTGCCATAAATAATAGCATCATATGAACATTTAATAAGGGCAATATTGAAAATCATTTAAATTTTAAGCTTTTAACTATTTCTATTTATCTATGGTTAATATAATCTTTAATCCCTTAAATTTGCACTCATTTTAATTTTGGTTAATTGAGTTTAAAATCAGTGGTTTTGGTCTATAGCTAAGCATTCTATTGTTCTTTTGATTGGATCCAATCTCCCCGTCCCTGGAAAGGAAAAATAATTTCAAGTTCTTCCTTCCTGTAAAAGTGAAATGATTCAAATTTTTATTAGATTATACAAACCAATATTTTGAAGAGAATGAAACTTGAGGTATTAAAATTACTAATTTTAAATTTGAGGGACCAAAACTAAAATGAGCATAAATTTGATAAATTGAAAATTGTATTAACCCATTTTGTCTATATAAATTAGTTGAGAATTACTTAATATTTTAGGATAAGAGGGAATATTTAATTAATTTTTAATTTCGCTATTATCATGTTTTTAAACAATTATGGAGCCCATTTGAGAAAGTGGAGGAGAAGTACTTTTACGATTTACAATGTAAATATGTGAATAAAATTATCTAATTTTACAGAAAAATACTGTTGAACGTGTGTTTAGGAAGTCCAAACGTCTACCAAACATGCACATGATAAAGCAAACTCTTTGTTCTTTCTAGGTAGATTGAAGTCAACAAATAAATTAAATATTAGATTTCTTTTCTCTTCTCTTCTTTCTTGAGTGTTATGCCTTAACTAATTATTAATTAATTAGGTAAAAGGTGATTGATTACTTACTTAATGTACGATTCATTGCACTCAGTACACAAACTTTTGGCAGCTAATAAGACACTCCCTCCCTAATATCCGTGGCAAGTACTGCTTATTTCTTTATCATATGTTCATTAACCCATGAAAAAGGTATATTTATCCGCGTAAAATTTAAACAAACCTCAAGTCATATTAAAAAAAAAGTAGCTTTTTATGGTTTTTTATTATGGGAGTTTATCGTAATGTAAATCGAGGTAAAACTACTCTTATATATTTATTTTGTAAATCTTAAATCATGTTGAAAAAATAGTTTCCATGAATAATCTAAACAGGCCCATTAGGATAAGTTCTTCAATCAAATCTTGCCACATGGACTTTTTTAAAAAAAACTAAATATCCATTATCATAAAATTTCAAAATCATGTTGGATTATTATTAATAATAAGAAAATATGATTAACAAATTTGATATAATGAATATAAGAAATTTAATATAAATTTTATACTATTTAAATTACCTCTTATTTTATTATAAGTCACAGTAGAATTCGGGAGAGATGATAAAATAATTAAATTTATTAAAAATAAAGCTTTTTTCGTTGAATAAAAATAAAAATTAAATTTATTTATTTATAAAACCAAGAATTATATGTATATTACATCCCTTGAAACGGTGAAAAAAATTATATTAAAATTTTAATGGAGAAAATCTTGAAAAAGTTTAGTGATTTATAATAAGGACCCTTTAATTAAAAAAAATGTAACTTATAACATGGTTTGGAGATAATATATTTGGCGGTTTTCTAAAGGATTTATATAATCCTAAATATAATTATTTTCCCAGAGTTTGTGAAATACCAATTACATGTGTCCATTTAAAAACACAGTAGAAAAGTACTTTTACGCAAGTCGAGGTAAATATGTAGAGGAAATTATCTTATTTTGTGAAAAAAACACTATTAAATCTGTGTTTAACCTTTGAAAACGTTATTCTAAACAAACGCATTATAAACTTCTCAATTTCAATGAAGGGGTGAGAGAAAGCATGTGTTTTTTTTAGATTTATGGTACTGTATTTATTACGTAAATAAGAATTAAGCCATTTCTATGACTGTAATTTTTCTGTAAAAGTACCGATAATTTTTTACTATAAGCATATCTAGCATTATATACTTTATAAAATTAGTGCAAAATATCAAAACCATTGCACATAATCCAACGCTGTTACTTTTTTTACGGTGGATCTCATGCTGTTTTTGCGTGTATATTTAATGATATTAAATTATATTTAATCATTTTAACATTTTTACATTAATTTTAAATATTAATATATATTTTTACATATATAAAAACTATACGATATTAGACGTGCATTTATAATAAAATGTCATGCGTTTCTTTTTTCCTTTAACCTTTTTTTCTTTAAATTATCTTCATTTGTCCTGTGGGAGTGACAATTTTTCTCGTGTTGGTTACTGGAAAGGAAAGTAGGCCTACGAGCCATATAAAAAATTTAAAAAAAAAGGCCAGCGAAATTATAATAATTATAAGAAAATTTATCCTCAGATTCCAAATAAAAAACTTATTTAAGGAATAATCCCATTGATCAAACTATTTATTCTGAGGTCCCCTTAATAACATGAGGTCATTGTATTGACAACAACATGCGCTGGTGTTGATAACGTCTCATATTGTCAATGAGACCTCTGATTAAAAATTTTGATCTATGAACCATTATTTATATAATTTTTTTTATTTGGGACCTAAACCTACATTTTTCTAATTATAATTAATAGATTACGTGCAAATTGATGAGAGAGGGACCCACTTAATAATATGAATGCATGTCCACATATAATTAATGGCTGGTGCTAATGACACGATGTTGGTACAATACATGGCAGAAAGTAACTGCTGACTGCAACTAACCAGTTTGATTAACAAACAAATAAATATGTTAGAATCAATGGATCTGCTTATAGTCATTTCATTTTGAATTCTCTTCCGGTTTTTTTAATGTTCTTACTAACCACGTACATATAAATAAATAGTATGACTCATTATTATAACTACGAAATATATTTTATATTTTATATTGGGTAAAGCTGTACATTTTTGAAAAAAAGTGTATCCAGTAACTTTTGTATGGTTATATCTATTTTTCCGGAGGTTAAACATATTTACTGCAGCTCCTCTCGCTCTTTTTTTTTTCTATGTATATTTATCCTTCTGTTAGAAGCAAATATGTTTGAGATATTATCATGTATTAAATATAGTCATTTTTCGAATATGAATTCCAACATTTGGTTCATCATATTAAGATACATCGATCAAATCATAAGATAAAATAAAATCTTAAGATAAGTAGATATAAATTAAAATCATCCAATATTATTAGGCTATTGTTGCCTTTTGGGGTGTGAATATGCATTGAAATGAGTTTATTTCTTTTTTTCGAACACAGACATTCCCTTATTTGATGTACTGGTTAGCTTTAAATATAGATAATTTTTTAATAAGAATTCAAATAGTGATTTATCATGATATGAAAGACCGATCTCTTTTTAATACAAGATTTACCAGATAAATTCGTAAGTTAATGATTTGATCAACTAAAACTTTAGAGGAAGTTGTCTCTAAATATTTAGTTATAAATGGCTTCACAAAAGTTGATCACATTTTTGTAACCTAACCAATCAGCTAAAATCCCAGAGGAATTCAACTTTAGATCTTTAGTTATAAAAAAGTTCCACAAGAGTTTATCACTCTCTTGTTGCCCAATCATATTCTATCCTCGATACAAAGCTCAAGTTACCACTTGTTGAGGATTTTCATTCATCCTCAAATAATTTAATACAATTTGATCCTTAAATAAGGAAACTTATTAACCCTAATATAACACAAAATATTAAAAAAATATATAATAACATAATGTCATCTACTAAAATTAAATTAATAATATTCTATAATAGAAACCACTAATATAATCTAAAGTTGCTTTAAATGATTTAAGATATTTAATAATCAACTAAATATAAAATGATGCTTAATTTTAAGTTATAAAATTACACAGAAAATAAAACAAAATGACTAAATTGCTATCTTCTACGTACGCCTATTGATAATTTAATACCAAGCGGAATATCTAATGGAGTTGACAAAATTGCCCTTTGAATTCCTATCACTTTTGCAGTTTAATGGACCTAACTCCTCGTTGGTGCATTGAATGAGTTAGCACGTGGAAACATGAGCTTTGGACGCCATACCAAAAGGGTATGGGTGTGAATGAATGGTTGTATCTGAATGCAGAAGCAATGTGAAAACATGCATTTCTTTGAAACCTCTCTCTCTCTCTCTATCTCTCTCTCTAAGTGGCATGAATGAAGCAGTATTTCATTCATGTGGGGAGCTGTTTCGTGTATGTATATCAATCATGCATATATTTATTTATTTCTTTGAAAATTTGTTGCCACTCTCTCTCAATACCACAATTCTAATAAATTGTCACGCATGTTCAGGAACTATGCATTGGCGTGTCAAAACTTGGTTGTGACCAAAATAGTGTTGCTTTTATTATATTGACCAATGTTTTTTAAAAAATAGTCTAGTTTTCATGATTTACCAATGCTGTAATAATTAAATACAAATAATTCTTTACATAAACAATAGTGAAATAACACCATATGTCATACAAATGGTCCGAAAATATATCACGGTTTTTTTTTTAGTCAGTCGGTTTTTTTTTGACTTTTTTTGATAGGTTTATCAATTTTTCATCATTTTATGTGAAGCCCAAAACTTGCTAAAAACTTGTCAAATTTCCATAGAGTTGTTTCGTTTTCCAATCTAATTATAGGTTTTTAGCGTAGTGCCGACTCAAAACCAACCGGACTAAACCTTCAAAACAATTTTATAATCCAAACTGAGTTGCTAGCAAGTCTGATCGAAGGTCCAATCATCATACCCATTTCAATAAACAATTGTTAAAACATGGATATCGAACTGCTTCCATGTAGTTCATAATACACACTCATTATTTGTGTGGAAGTTGTAAATTTGAACAATAATAGTAGGATGCAAATTTTGGCCCAAAAAAATAACACAATAGGTTGCAAATGACTTGGAAAAGAAATTGTTTTCGTTTATGTATTTCCATCACAAGCTTTACCTTAAAGATCCTAGACAACATGTGAGGGCTATGTTGGAATAATTCATTGGTGCTATTATTTTTTGTCCGGCCCAAATATAAAGTGATATATTAAAGCTTAAAGAATTAAGTGGGCTCAATTAACTGTGAAGAACTAATATATATAGATGCCCAATGTGCTGGCCTGTATTTATTAAGGGGTTGAAGACAAAGTCCTCTTATAAATAAAGAGTTGTGATCCCCATTTAGTTAGGATTATCATAATTATCACCTTACCCATCTGCAAGATGACTTCTCTCTTCCCCAAGTGATAACCTGGTTGATCTACCCGTTCTAACAACCACATACATGGATTCAGGTACACTTCCGTATATTTTAGATTATTCCATTGAACTTATATGCCTATTAAAACCTATCAGCCTATTATCCATCTGTAGATGATTTTGACATTGAAAATTCGGTCACCTTCTTCAGCCACTTAAGATTAAACATGATGGTAATAAGAAATCAAGACACTTTACAAATAGCAATTGCATTTTGATCATTTTAAATTATGCAACATGCCCACATGTGAAAAAATGAAGGTAGAATGATCCTTTTTGTTAGAGAGAATGGACTTGTTTCACTCCTTAGAAATGGTTTTTGCAAGTCTTCCACAGTTTTTCTCAATTGCTTCGGGTTGCTCCTGGCATAATAAATCAGCCATGTTGACTTCATCATAACGCGGCCATCAGATAAACATTCAGGGACAATTATGCCCAAGGCCCAAATATATAAAATCTGTGAAATTATGCCTAAAATAAAAGGAGTATTGATAACTTCCATGAGAAGGAAACTAGAAAACCCAGCATAAAGTCAATATACCAGCTAATTTTACATGGTTCTCTCTCTATTCGGGGTTGGTGTATATTAATTATGCAGCTAAATTATACAATTTAATCGCTAGTGAATTTAATTCGGATCATGATTCAATGTTATGAAGCTGTGCTCCCAGTTTCTCTACAGTGCAAAGATCTCCAATAAGACATAAAAGAAAGGGTCCTCAACATAATTAACCAGCAATAACAGCAATACTACCCTATCCAATTAGAGCTTGAATGGACACGCCACAGGTTCTAGGATTTGCCACTTGCATTAACATTGGAGTGTTTCAGACCAAATGGTTCACCAAAAAACAGGTCCAAGAAAGGTTGAAACAAATATAAAAAATCATGCACTGAAGTTTCACATTTGCCAAATAATACCAAAAGTGCATACTAAAGGGTCCACACAAGTATTGCTGCAGCTATTACCTTCCAATAGGAAACCAAACAAAACAAAACACAATATCATAAACAGTACAAAGAAACGAGGGAGGCAGAGGCCTTGATCAAGAGTTGTAATTATTTATTAAGTTCTTCTTATAGTAAGTCACTACTTGCAACAATCTTTGGATTCCAAGTCGACTAAGCGTGTTTATTTTACCTTTTAGACAGAATAGAGGCGAGGCCCACCCTCCATCCATACAACATAGAGAGGCTGTGCCTTTGTGGAAGAAGAGAAGCCAGGCCTGTACGTGAGCTGTTGGTAAAGCTAATATGCTTGGCACTTGCTTCTGAGGACCTGAATTTATTTTAGCATTTTACAGGAAATCAATAAATAGGCAATAGGTGAAACTTGGCATGTGAAAGATATAAATCCCCAAGCACTAAGTTTTGGCCACAGGGAAACATTAAGGGGATAAAGAATCATAAACCTTGTGTGTTGACAATAGAGTATATAGAAAAGACCAACTCTGAATTTTGTTCAAATTAAACAGACTTTTCTAAGGATCTGTTCAGTTTACAGAACGTAAACTCAAAGAACGAAGCATACTGGTATAACTGAAAAAGGTGTTTGATAAGGAAAAAATTGCTTGGTTGGTGTAAAAGATAAAAAACTGAAAACATGAACTCCCCAAAATATCATTCCTCTAAAAAATAATAAAATATGATTTTTAAATTTTATCAATAATAAAATGTATCAAATAATTACTTTTAATTATAATTATTGATAAAATATAATTTTAAAAGGTCAAGGTAATTGTATTATGAATCATGATAATAAATAATAATGTTTAATTTTTATTACTAGACGTGTCTTGTTTGTTAACTGAAAATATTTAAATGATTAACGATGTGAGAGTGAATGGATAAAAAAAATACTTAACAATACTGATCTATTCTTTGATAGATCTTTTTTTGTTGGCCTAATAATTCTTTGATTGATCAAATGAATAAGGTCTTGAACATGTTTCTGTTTTTTCTGAGAAATGAATGCATCGTAGCCTGATATAAAATAAACCATTCTATATCTAAAGAATAAAATAAAACTCAAAAACTTTCAGGATACGATCATATGGCCTCAACCATATTAGGCTTCCACAGACTTATCCTTTTTGTAATATATTTTGATCTTGTGATTTGGGTTATTGGCCCAAATGAGGATGTTAAACTTTAGTGAGATTGCACACAAAACTACCAACGTGATGTTCAATCCTTTAGTACGGTGCCTTCAACAAAAAAGAGATAGAGAATATTGGTTGCATTACTAAAGAAGAAAAAAGGATGATGGGAATAAAAATGAGACTTATCAATGGACAGAGGTACTATTAGCTTGCTGTTCGATCAATCACAACCAGCATTCTCTACCTTGACTTTTGTTCAAAGGCATCACACTAAACATTCAACTGCATTTGCATCAAATGAAATGTTGGCAATACCGTCAGTGATCTTGCTGAGTTCAACACAGCCATTCATGCCGACTTGAATTACAAGATCGAATCCAAGTATCAGCTTTGGTTCAATCATGGGGTAAGCATTTGGGAAAACTTTCCTAAAAATTTGCCTTGCTTTTGGTATTGATTTAAATTTTAAAACAAGGAGGGTGATGGATATGAAATGCAGAGTCTGCCTTGGTACCAAAAAAAAAATCTCTGTATATACTATACATTGACTGAATTCAAAATAAAATTTGAAATTGATTTCTGGAGATGGCCAAAGAATTCCAACAATTCTAGAAATTTCCTTGGCCGCAAAAATCAATACAAAAAAAGCTTTCAAATTAAAATCAATACAATCCAATGGAAATAAAAATCCATTTCTTATTATATGTATATTCACTAGCTTACTATTCATTTCTTTTTTCCTCATAGAAGAAGACTGGTAAGACCCAGAATCTATGTACTCACCAATCTCTCCTACTCTCTTTAGAAGTGAGAATGTCATTACTTAAAGATCATAGAAGCCTAGGAAACAAGAATCTCCAATCTCAAAATAAATACTGATTCATTTCATTCATTTTTCAACTGCTTATACTAGGAGATATATATTGAGGGACTTAACTGATCGTGTACCAAATTGATGCCTAAATAACAGCCCGATGATGCCCCCACTATGCCACTAACATATAAACTGACTCCTTACTTGATTAAAAATAAATAACAAACAATTATGACTAAGTGAACAACAATTTCCTATTCCTGCGCCTTGATCTGTTAAGCATCCTATCATTACTCCCTCCCTTGAAATCCACCATGTCCTCAAGGTGGAATATGGATGGGTCCTCCATTGGAGTAGATCGGTCCACCTTTTCTTGGGCCTATGATGAACGCCCAAATACGGTAGACTGGTTTGCATAAGAAGTGGGCTTGGGCCCATGGCGAGCCAATTTCTACTCCAAACATGGTACTGCCTGATGTCGATCTGGGACTGATGCGCAACCGGAGCAAGCCTGGGAGTGATGCACAAGCACACGGACGATCGAAGCGCTTGGACCAAGAAGTAGTGTTGACGGCGAAGTAGAGTGGAAGAGCACGAACTGAACGGACTGGGCAAAGCTTGCGGCAACCTGTGAGGTGAACAGGTCAAACTTGTTCGCACGAGCTGGACGGATGCCGCGGCGTGAACTGGTGATGGACTTCGATAGTGGGCTCTGACACGAAGATTCGGGGAGAGCGACCGATGAAAGCGACCTGGATGATGAGAACGGCCCGAGCAGGCGGAGCACGAGCGCGAGTATGACGATTGGAGACGGGGATGACATGTGAGTGATGAACTGAGATGAGAGGGTTTTGCACAGCGACGGGCAATGGAAGGCGACCGGTGGTGGGCAATGAAGACATCAACGACCTGAGTAGGATGGCTGACGAGACTGGATTGGGGACTGAAGAATTCTCCATTTTTTTTTTCCTGGAATGAGCGACTGGGGACACAAGGTGAGACTTTGGAGTGGACGGTGCGAAAGAGAACGTTAATGGATCGAAGGGTCTGATACCAAATGGTAAGACTCAGAATCTATGTACTCACCAATCTCTCATACTCTCTTTAGAAGTGAGAATCTCACTACTTAAAGATCATAGAAGCCTAGGAAAGGAGAATTTCCAATCTCAAAATAAATACTGATTCATTCCATTCATTTTTCAACTGCTTACACTAGTTTAGAAGTGAGAATCTCACTACTTAAAGATCATAGAAGTCTAGGAAAGGAGAATCTCCAATCTCAAAATAAATACTGATTCATTCCATTCATTTTTCAACCGCTTACTCTAGGAGATATGTATAGAGAGACTTAACTGATCCTGTACCAAACTAATGCCTAAATAACAGCCTGTTGATGCCTCCACTATGCCACTAACATATAAATTGACTCCTTAATTAAAAATAAATAACAAACAATTATGACTAAGTCAACAACTAATTTCCTATTCCTGCACCTTGATCTGTTAAGCATCCTATCAAAGACCTTTAAAGAGATGGCATTGATTGGTGCAGACCATGGTATAGAGATTGATAATCATCAACAATAGTGATTGCATTTTCCCAGTTATCGATGAAAGAAAGATGGATTTAAAAATGGAGAATTTGGTTTGAGTAACAAGGCTTGAACACCGAAATGGATATCTAGAACAATATTGGGACAAAGGTGAATGCTTTTGGCTTGATGTCATGAACAACAAAATGGGTATCTACAGCAATATTGGGATAGTAGTGATTGCTTGCAGCTCGATCAAAAGGGAAGATTGCCTGAGTGCACATTGGAAAATTAAACAAAGGATTATTCTTTTACTTTTGCATATTGGGCCCAGCCAACACTTCTCCCTTCTACGCTTTCCTATAGCTTTTAAGAACAAATTTATTGGGTTAAATCATAAAAAAAGTGAATTGTGCTTCTCAATTTCTAAGGATCCTGATCCATAAAAAAAGGTGTCCATTCCAATGACTTACTGAAACAATCAAAATTGAATGAGAAACGTGATGAACCACTGACCAAATAAAATCGATACAAATGTGCATGTGTGGCTACCACAGAAAGAAAGCATCTATACATATGTGCATGCATGTCTACCACAGAAAGAAAGCACTGCAAGAATTTAAAGAAAACACTGAAATATGATATCCTATAAACAAAAGCCAATGGTTTTGATGAGATCAGTTTTGCAATATGCCCACCAAGAAGGAATCTAACATCTACCAAAACCACATGCAATCGCCACAGAGAAAATAATAACACATACACTGTATGAGACGACTCTGCTTGAGTAACTGTTGACATGCCCTGTCTTTGCTTGTGCTTAGGGTTGGCCGTGCATAACACATACACACGTCCTCGACGTTTAACCGTCCGACAGAACTCACACATCTTCTTCACGGATGATCTTACCTTCATGACTACTGAAACGCCTACACCCTATCATATTACCCTTTCGTAAGCATAATTAACCAAATAACCACAGCAAGATACACAAATAGGGATGAGTTACATGTGGTTCTCCATGCTACTATATTTCCAGAATGCACAAACTGTATCTAACCAAATGCTCGATTCATCATCCTAAAATGAAGCATGCCAACCCTGCTCTAACTTGATTAAGAAAAACAAGACAAGAGGAAAACCATTGGCAGAATGGATGAAATGGTGGCGACATGAATACCGTTAATAAAATATTTACTTCCAAAAACCGGACCAGTAAGACATCCAGCTAAACAGTATATACAAATTGTCAGAGAGGATGGAAAAGTCATTGACAAAAAGAACAGAATCAAAACATAAAAAGGGTATCGTATTGTTGTTCTAGAGAAAACGAAAATGAGAAACAAAGATTGATATATAGAGTACCAGCAGACGGGATCATTTTCGAAATTTAGTAATCTGAAACGATGAATCAAAGCACACCAATCCAACTGAATTTGTAAATCAAAAGAAAATTACAGCTCTCAGCAACAGCTTATGTTAATGGACTGGAAAAAAAGAAAATATTCCCTAAGATGAGAACGGTGGAGTCGGAGGTGCCGGCTGGCTCTGGAGATGGCAGCGGCGACTGAGCGGAGAAGCGATGAAACGGGAAGAGACACCAGATGGGCTTATTCTTTTTTCTTCCCACCTTCTTTCCCTTGAAGCCCAATGGGCCCAAAACAAAACCTTTAAACAAAAGTCATTCCTGCGCTTACCGAGATAAAACTTCTCTCACATATTTACCTTAAAATCTGTGTCCGTTCTTCCAACGGGCTATCCAAACAGAGCCTATTCATTAATGAAGTGCCAAATTATACAAACAAAAAAATTAATCTTCAAAATCTAAGTTTTACCTCGAAATTTGTAAAAGTTATTTTTAAAATTGATTCCCAACAAACCCTAATTCATTTATGACTCATTCTTTTAATTATGATCGGATATGACTCGGTCTCCCAACTTTTAAATAGTTAGAACTCAATCCATCTCATTTTCTTATTTAATGAATTAATGCACAACTCATGTTAACACATCACCCAATCATCTTATGTGTTAAAAGAAGCTGCTGATGTGGCTCCAAATAAACGCCATGTTCTATTGGTTGGTCATCACCCCCAATTCCCTTTTAGATGATTGGGTGATGTGTCAAAATGAGTCGTGCATAAGAAGCACTAATTTATTAAATAATAAAAGATGATGGACTGAGTTCTAACCGATTTAAATGATGAGGGACTAACTCATACTGAGTTGTAACTGAATTAAAAGTGAGACTGCAAAATTAATTTTTCCCTTGTACAAATTATAGTTACTAAAGTTTATCTTGAGTAAAAAAAAGTTCCCTCTAGATATTTACAAAGTATACATATTAAATGGGCCAAATCAAAGCATTAGGCTTATAAGGAATTAATAGACGGACTCATATTGGGGTGCTCATCAAGATTGATGAACCTCTAATGATCCAGGACAACACTACAGTCAACTTTACTTCTCACTACTGTTGGATTTTCTTTAGATTTGAGCATTGTGAAACCGATTTTTAATATATCATTAAACATATTTTCTATAAGATTAATCATATATATATATATATTTAAAAACCTATCCAAAATTGAAACACATTGTAATTATTAACTTCTATCCCTTGTAAAAAGGTACTTTTGCCTCATAGGCTTCACTAACAAAGATAGGGGAAACTCCACGAAAATACATTTGAAGTAGGTGATAGACAAATCAGAGTCTTCAATAAAGCAAATTCCAAAATTCTGCACTAATTTGAAATTTTGAAATCTCATGAAATCACATAAATGGCATCACTTTTCTTTCTTGAACAAAAAATCTCCCCCCCCCTTATTTTTAATTTCCAAAATAAAAGTGGTCAATAGTAAAAATAAAGTAGTTGATACCTGAACTAAATATATTTGGCCACCGAAGCTTTGGCCACCGGCGCCGGAGCTTCGATGATTGGCAGCCTGCAAGCGGGTAAAGGATTTTTTTTTAGAAAAAAAGAGGGGACAATTATATAATTTTACAAAATTTTAAAATTGCTGATGATGGGACCTTTAGTATAAAATAGGCTTACAAGATGATCTACACCCAGCAAAACTGCTCCAACAGATCTAACTGGAAGAACATCTGGCGATGGGATATTCCTAAGAGAACGAAATATTTTATGTGGCAGATTTTCCATGAGAGACTACCAACCAACCATCTCAGAAGGAAACACAATGTCTCAGTTAGTTGTGAGTGCCCTTTTGCGTGTGGGTGTGAGGAAAATATTATACATGCTTTGAGAGACTGTGGGGTTGGCAGAAAGGTGTGGGTGCGTCTTATTAACCCTTTATATATTACTACTTTCTTTGCTAGTGATTTGCAGGATTTGATTAACTGGAATTTAACCAATGAATCGCAAGCGAGGAAGGTGGCTAGGTGGGATTGGAGCAGAGTTTTCGCTGTTGCCTGTTGGATGATTTGGAAGAACCATTGTTATAGAGTTTTTGAGCATATTAGTTCGCACCCGGAAGAACTTGTTACCAAATGTGTTAACCAGATCATGGAAGGTGTTGAAGATGGTCGATTCAAGCATGCAATATATCAACTATCGGACCGTACGAACAGTAAGTGGAGGCCTCCCCCTACTGGACATATGCATGTAGATGTTGATGGTTCTGTGAATCAACATCAGCATGCAACGTGTGGTGGTCTTATACGTGATGATTAGGGGAACTGGAGGGGAGGGTTCCAAGCAAGCATCAGATTTGCAACAATTACGGAAGCAGAGTTACACGCCATTAGGGAGGGTTTGCTGTTATGCCAAGTCAAAGGGTTAGATAAGATTAAGCTTTATACAGACTCCTTAGAGGCTATTCAGCTCATTTTCTCTAATTGTGGGATGTCTCATCCGCTTAATCAGATTATCAAAGACATACACTCTCTCATTATGAGTGGATGAGATCTGGAGATCATTCACTGTCACAGGGAGGCACTTATTTGTTCGGATCTTCTCGCCAAAAATGGGCACAGATCATGCCAAGGATTTGTTTTTTTACACGATCCCCCTAACTATTGTTTAGGCTCTCTTTACCTCAATATGAGGTCCTGCTCCGGGGACAATTCCCCTGGTTTTGCTACTATGTAATAGTTCTTCTTCAAGCTTTGCTTGCCTTGTTATTCAAAAAAAAAAATTTAAAATTCCAAATCGTTGCAAATGGTTTGCTTTGAAATTTCATTGGTTTGGCTTTTGTCATCTTTCATCATTTTCATTTTCTTTTTAAATCACATGTCACCCTTGAGTTAAAAGAAATAAGACGTCCATATTTATTATTTTATAACATTAGCATTATAAGCGTAAATAAATATAAATTATTAAAGTATGATTTACATATTATTTATAACTGCAATATATATATATATAAGATACCAAATTTTTAACTTATAAAATATTACAATAACAATGTTATAAAATATTAAATATCAACTGTACGTTACTTGATTTAATGGTGTAGATATAATTATAAAAAGAAAATGAGAAAAGATGGAAAAAGGTGAAAATCCAGTGCAAAATTTTTTTTGTTTCCCGTCCGATATCCGGAGCTTCACCCCGACTAATCCGGACCTGACCCGCATCGTGCACCTGGAAATGATGGGTGAGTCTCCCAACGGTGGCTACTGTATATACAAAGATTCGAACTTGAGACCTTGTTTAAACTAAAACAAGCCGTTTACCACTTGATCTAACCGATTGTTGGTAGTGCTGAATTTTATCATCATTGGCTCGTGGGAATCGTGTTTGGCGTTTGGGGGTGGGGGGGATTGGTCCAACACTCAACTAGGAGCCGTTTTCAAAACGGAGCCTTTGGAATTTTCTGTCATGCAGCTGCTTCCTTTCACGCCACGGACTCTACTTTTTTTTTTTGGCCCAAAACAAATTAGTAAGAAATATAATCTTTGGGCATTAATTAAAGGGAAAAAAGTAGTATATTAACGTATTATTTCATCTAATTCCAGAATGTAAAAAATCAATTAAATCCTCTCCAATAAATTTCAAGTTTCCAAGAATGTGCTTTTAATTTTAAATGACCATTATTTTAAATAAAAAGGTTATTTTCTTGTGATAGCTAAGAATCATCAATAAGATCGCTCAACCATTCAATCATCAATTTTTTTCTACGTATATGTATCTTTTTGTTATATGCATTTCTATTCGAAACGCTATTAAACACTAAATATGGACATATCTTCCAACGGGAATTCAAACCTCGATTTTTCACGTTGTGGTAGATCAATCTATTCTAATAGACTCAACAATATAATGTCGTCGTGAGTTCGAACTTTCTATAAATAATATAATAAGTGCATGAGTTCATATTAAAAAATGATTTGGATTTTTTTCCACTTTAAAAGAGTCAATTTTATTAATTACAAAAAATAATAAATACGTATGGTAATAGAGTAACGAAGTTTATCATATCTTTTTTCATGCATATCAAAATTAATTATAAATTGAAAAAACAAACGCTCTTGTACATGACAAAGTTAATTATATGAATCCAAAGTCACGATTATTTCATGAGTTACCAAACACCTCATATATGACAAAATCAACTATAAATCCAAAACCATGATGGTTAGCTCATGAGATATCATTATCAACTTTTCAATTTCATAATTGGTTTTTGGCATATGTACGATTTAGTTTATAATTGACTATTAAAATATTCATTATTTGTGAGTAATCCAAGTAGATGTGAATGTTGATTCTTCCATATATATACTTTGAATTTGACTGAGCAAGGTTTGACTGGTCAAAGTCAATGAGTTTGCCTTTTTCTAGAGAGAAAGTGAAGCCATTTGAAATGTCTAGGTTCACTCACTGTAATTCAAAACATTCCCAATTCACACACACACACACACATATATATATCTAAAGCTATATTGATGGATATGAAATAATGGTTTATTAGGATTTTTAAATATATTTAAAAATCCTTACATGGAAGCTTTGTGGAACCCAAAAAAAAAACATAACCAAGTAGTTTAATGAAAAATAAGAAAATATAAATATTTTCAATCAAAATATTACAATTCTATTGGGAAGAGATAAATACTATTAATACAACTTAATAGCAATTGATTATCCGAATAAAAAAAACACCTAATATCTGTGAGGTATATTGATATGAGGTTCTCCTCAATTTCATTATTCAAATTAGTCGAAATTTAATATAAATTTTCTAAAAAAATTAATAAGTATATAATTAATGAAAAATAAGAAAATATATCTTAAATGATCATAACATAACCAAATGGTTTTTGTTTCTAATGGCTATATTTTCTCAAAGAGATATAAATTTAACACTCTTAACACATGTATGATTTATTAAGCTTGAATGACCTAAGAACGTTGAAATGTGAGTTTTAACTACTTGCTACTCTTATATTTGAAAATAATCAATCATTGAGTTATTTAAATGCTATTATCTTTCTCATTCGAGTAATGGAGCTATATTGTACTCATCTTGCTCTTTGAGAGAGTTTTGTTAAGTGAAAATCTTTCTTCAATCATTATTTAAAGGACTTGGGTGGAAATTTGTTATGGAAGTTTTATCTCAAGAGCAATGTAACATGTTTTAACGATAAGATGATGACATTGCTTTGTATTGAAATTCTATGGATAAATTTGCATATTAATCCTGTTTAAATTGCAAGGGAGAGTTGTTTTCTTCACAAATTAAGGGTAAAGTATTTCTCATGAGAGAGGAGTTTTCACACTAAGGAGTAACGAATTATAGTGTGCCCGTTTGGAAAAGCGGTGAAAAAGTATTTTTACGGTTTTCGAAGTAAACATGCGAAAGAGATTCTTTTGATTTGCAGAAAAACACTGTTGAACGTGTTTTTTAGGAAGTCAATCACTCTTTCAAACATGCACAGTGACTCACAAGTTGATGGTGATGACCTACGTAAATCATTGTTTGCAATTTTTCTATATCTTAACTTTCTTCATTTCAAGCATGTAGATTTTATACTTTGTTTTGTATTAAAATATGGTTTTGAATATTTATAATTAATTTTTTTTTGGGAATTGATTTCAAACTTGAATATTCACAACGTACTCACGAAAATTGGTTGACTATTTTGCAAGCTTCTTCTGTTCCTGGATCAGCCTAGACACATATTTACATTAGAAAATTCTAAAGATTCTAAAAAGTTTCTATAGAAACCCAATTCATCACCTATCCTGTTCCCATTTTTAACCATATTACTCAAATTTTGTTGAGTGATTTAGATTTGAAAAAAATATGAATATTAATTTTCTAAATCTATATAATTTTGATTCAATCTTTCTCTATTAACTCGGTGCAATTCAGTACTTATAACTTCAATGTAGTTATTGCTTAATTATTAAACTTTGATTCAATGTAACTCAATCCATATCATTAAACAATTTAAAACATTAGTATATGTTTTAGAAAATAAAATTATATATAAAATAAACGTTAGGGACTATAATATAAAATAGTTAAAAATACAATGATTGAGTAGAGTGAAGTTGAAGTGTAAAGATTAAGTTATAATCAAGTTAAAACTATGGAAATACAGAGATAGAGAGATTAATTTCCCAAAAAAATTGAATTCCATTGTTTGAAGGATTAGATCAGGGGAAAATATAATACAAGCTGCTCTGCTTTTAATTCAATAATTGATCCATTGAATTTACAAATTCATTACAACTGGAAAAGAGATGCTTTTACTGCATCTGCAAGTAACATCTTGGACTGCAAATAACTCAAGAACAGAACAGCATATGGAAATAAAAAAAAAAGAAAAAAGTCAGATTACTTTGAAGCAGAATCACAAAATCCACCCAATAAAATATTAACAAAAAATTCTACAACAACAACAAACAAAAAAAAGGGATCAACCCTGCAAATTGAGTCCCCACAACAAACAACAAAACAAAAAAAAAGCCTTTAATTTGAGACTTAACTCCCCAACTTCTCTGTCAAGAACAAAACAGGACAAAAGAGAAAAAGGAAACCGAAAGAAACAGAGAGTGAGAGGTATAATCACAGAATATTCACAGAGATAAGCCTCCAAATTCAGTAAGAGTAAGCCAATCGTTGAGCCACACGATCCCTCAAAATCCCATTATACAGAGCCACTCTGTTCGCAGGCATTCCTCTGTTCTCTTTTATTCCGCCATTACTGCAACTCCTTCCAACCATAGCTTCTGATGATGACTCTCTGTAATCTCTGCTCCTTTCTTCTCTTCCATCTCTTCTTGCTCTTGATGATGCTACAACATCCTCGGAGAAGTGAACCCTCTTCTTCTTTTTCTTCTTATTCTTCTCATCTGCTCGAGAAACAGCATGAAGATCGAAGATTCAAGACTGGTGACTCAATGTGTTTGAACTTTTTTAAAAAAAATTAGGGGAAGATGAAGGTTACCTGAGGTGGATGATATGCAAGATCGTTGAATTATTGGAGGAGAAGAGTGACGGTGGTCATGGGGGAGAGGGAATTGGAGAGATTTCTGGAGACGGAGAGCGAGGATGAAGACGGTGCCGGACACGGCGGCGGCTGCAGCAGCAAAGACCACACTTTGTGAGCTCATCATTGAAGGGTTGGTCAGGTCAGAGACAGAGGAGGAAGACGGAGTGAAAAGGCAAATGAATGTGGCGACGGATTAGTAATTATATTGTCGTAGCGGGGAAGTGTGAACGAGAGAAAAAGATATATAGATTAGACAGATAGATACATGAATATTATATTTGAATCATTGGAATATATTTATAAACTAATAATAAAATATCTAAATTAAATCTAAATAATTTAAATTAAAAAATTGTATAGTTTCGTTAACAAAGCTCTAGAGATGAATATAACAAGAAGAATAAGCAGTAACCTATAAGGAATCAATATAATTACTAACAAGTTACAATAATAAGTAAGTAATATAAATATATTATTTGTAATTTTTTTATATATTATACCACGTGTTATAGTAATTCTCTCAATTTAATATTAATATAATGATAATGGGATGTTCTCATCAGGAGATTAAAAATAAAAGATTATGGTATATGACGTAACCGTTGAATCCTGTTTCTCCACCTCTTTCTTCTTTTAATTATTTATTTACGGGATATTTTGCTTGTTGCATTAGTTTTTTTAATCATCAACGAAAATTTAATCACTTGAATTATACATGATTTAATTTATTTTAATCAATTTTACGAAGTTCTAAATAAATATGTGAAATGAGTTTTGTTGTGAAAGTGACTTTTAAGTGCTTTCTTAAATTTAAAGATAAGTTTACAATATATTTTTACCACATCAAAACATGAGAAGAATTTTAAATTTAAAGATAAGTTTACAATATTAACTGTTACAGTTGGTTTAGTTTGTTCGAACCTAGTTATTTACAATGGACATAAAAACTCTAAAATATTAAATAGTAATGCCTTCTAATTCTAAGTGTGGAATTTATTTTGTAATACACATTACACTATTAAATAGATTTTACATGTATAATCGAAGAAGTATTTTATATTTTTATCCTTTAATGTGTTACATTCTTTTTTTGGTCAATACAAAATGATATTAATAAATATGATTTGTTACAAATTAGTTAAATCATCGTTATGAAACCAAAATGCCAAGAAAATAAGGCATAGTCTTAATACAATCTCCGTTCATTAATATAAAAGTCGGTTGACTCTTTTGGTTGATAAAAAAAGTTAAATAAATCAGTTAATTATAATATATATTCTAAAATATATATGTATCTTTAAATTATGTATCATTTTATAAGTCAGATAAATGAGTTTGAAAAAGAATAGACAGATTAATTAATTTACTTCCTTAATCTCGTCAAAAAAGTCATCAAGCTCATATATTAAAAATAGAAGTAGTACCAATTAAAGAAAGATTACGAAGCAGTGCTAATATATCCAAAATAACGTGGCTCTAAACACTTGGAGAGAAAAATAAGATACGACGTTGATTAATTTCTCCATAAGAATTCTTTTGGAAAAATATTCCTATAGCTGATCAATAACATTTATGCTTATTTGAACTTGGGTTATTGTACAAAAATATCTATTAATTTTTATCAAAAGTACGCTTAGTATTATATACTCTTCGGAGGTGCGAAAATAGCTATGAGCATTCAAAACATGGGCAAAAATTTTATAATCATTAAATACAATTTAATACCATTAAATATGGATGTTGGAAAAAGGAAAAGATCTTTTGTTCGAAGGTGGAGCGACCAAGGGAAATTAAAAACAAAAGCATTAGTGTGGTGTGTCATCATATGATGGAGGCATTTACATGATATGAATACTTTTGACAAGATGGATTCTTAACATAAGGGATGGCTTAAAGGCTGAATTTTGTTTAAAATATAATATTTTGATTCATTTTATACAACATAATTACTATTTTTTAACTAATTTATCTTTATTTATGAATATTTTAATGAGATCAAATCATTTTTTTAATAACTAACTCATTTGTTTTATTTCTATTTACCACAATTAATTAAGTAACTTTTATGTTAAGTGTAAAAACGAGTGGAAATTTTCTTAGCATTGTTTGCCAAAAGTGGAAATTTCATACATAGGCTTGAATCTAAGAAAAGCTCACTTGTAAATGATTAATCTCAAACTCAAAGTAACTTTGGGATTGCATTGAATTTCTTTTGTTTTCTTTTTGGAACAGCACCTGGTATCCAGTCCAACCTTTCAGAGAACTACAAACAAAACTAACACGGACTAAGCCATGATAGAATCGATTTGGACGAAGACTTACTACCTACGATGTTACACTCTCAAAGGATTGAATGTATCATTTTTGGTTAAATTGGAATAACACTTATTAGTTTATCAAAGCAATCGGCGACAATTTTTTGTGTTTTTTAAACCTTATAGCATCTCTTGGATGGAGAAGAAAAAGAAGGAACACTTGAATAAATATGTGATTGTTTGAAAATTTGTTGGGGAATGATTTTGTGGATTCTGATGTAAGTACGTGAGAAGGGTTTTGTTTCGATTTGCGTGCAACGACTTGCATGTAACGTGGTTGAATATGTGTTTTCCCTTACTTCCTTCTCTTCCTAATCCTTATTAGCTTCTGTCTAATGATTACTACACTCCTTATTTTGTAATATTCTTTATATATATAAGTAAAAGTATATCTTTATCCTAGTGCTTCAAACAAGCTTTTACTTTCATTCCTTAAATTTATAAAAATGTCTTTTTATTTTTTGTTAACTCCGTCACCATACTAACAATGAAATTTTAAATATTAAAAAAACATTTATACAATACTAACATTGGTACATATGAATATGGAAAGTACCGTGAGCCTTACCACACAAAAAGTAATGGTGTTTTGTTAAATTTAACAAGTCTAACATTTTTACTTTTATTTTATTTGTTTATGAGTATTTTTATACCTTAGAAAAGTACTTGTGATTTGGTAAAAGTTTATTAAGCATTTTCACATCTTAAAGGTATCAACAAAACATTCATAAATACTTTCTAAAAAACATTCATAAATCCTGGGACATTAAATTTATTTTTTAAAAAAATTATAATAATCCACATAAAAATTACCATTTGATGTTAGATAAGTATCAAACAAATATTTTATCAAATTAGAAAAATAAAATTACGACGAAAAGTTTACTTTTGCCATATGTGGGTATATAAATATTAATTTTTAATAAAATTTAAAATCAGTTTAAACAAAAAATACTTGCCAATCTGCGCGTGGGCTGCACGTTCCAGTAGGATTACAACATGCACTGCTCTAATAACTGGGCATCATCTGTAGTTGGTCTATGCTGTTGGGAAACTTAGGCTTATTATTTAAGAGACCTTATTTTAATAAGTCAAAACATGACAGCTGATTTGAACTCGATTCCAGTTTTGTTTAGCCAAAATATTATATTTAAATTAAATCTCATTATTTTTAAATATACACATCCATTAATCTATGTAGATCTAACAAGTTTTTTATATCTTTCTAGTTGGTCAAAACGTTTTGATTATCTCGCACTTCAGTTCTATCATTAATAAACATTTATAGTGGATTTATTTTTTAGAGTGTTTGAAAAAGTCAAACGTACGTTCATCAATATTTTTTCACAAAATGAGATAATCTCCTTCACATATTTATTTCGACTTGCATAAAAGTACTTCTCTACCGTATTTTCAAACTGGCACACCAATTTTTATCGATTTTTATAAAAGTGTGTGCAGCATTAAGGGCTTTACAACAAAGAAAAAGTAATAGTATGTTATATTTAACTATTTTGACTTTTTCCCTCTTATTTTAAATTATGACTATTTTTGCATTATTAAAAAAACATATAATGTTGGACGCACTTTTATTAAAAACTAATGAGTGTTTTTGTCAAGGTATAGGAAACCGAATGGGTGACTGAACCAGATAATGCAGTGAGTTAAAAGTAGCGGATCAGATCATAATAAAACCAATGATTAGACTATGAAAAATAAAAAATTAAGAAATAAATCTTGACACAATCACAACATCTAAAATTGAAATTCTAAAAACTAAATATTAAATTTCATTACTAACTAAGTAATAATTATGAATTACCAAATTAATCATGTAGTTATAACTTATCTATTATCTAACATTATTTACAATTTCAAAATATTCATCATAACAAATTATCAATATATATGAGAACAAAATATTTACCTTTTAACCATTTAATCTCTAAACTAATGATTATCAATACCAAAATTAATATTAATATCATTTAAATACACACACCACAGCTGACCCCAGGTTTGGCAATGTACATATTATTGCTGCTTCTGGAGAGGGATGTGAGACTCCCTTTTCAATTTTTTTTAAACTTTCAATTCAAATTTTTTAAACCAATAAAAAGAATTTAATCTAACCCTCAATTGTCACTTCACTCATATCATCCCGCCTTCTTCTCCTTCATATCTCCTTCCTTGCCTGCCCCTCAATTTTTTTAAAATGCCAATTTATAAATGAAAACGTCTTTTTTTAAGAAAGTGATAGACATGATATTATCTATCTTTATTTTAGATTATGTATATATTACAATAATTATTTTTAAAAATATTTTAGATAAAACATTAGATTGATGAGCACCCAATGTAAATCCTCTTCTAGGATTTTGTTTTTTTAAAAGCATTTTTCTTAACAATGAGTTTGATAAAGTGGGTGGGTGTCATTCACCTAACTTGCAACCTATTCCTTTAATCTTATCTATAGGGCTTAAATGGAATAATTTTTTTTTTATCATATTTATAAGTTATATGATTAAATTTTTTTGTAGAAATATAATGTATAAATTTTTCTTTCATTTATTATTGTGTTTACTTTGTTCTCATGAGGTGTAATATATATTAAATATGAACAAAGTTAAAAAGTTAAATTTTAATGCAGAATTAATAAGTTTAAAGTTTTTATCAATATATTTGAAACATATTGAAAATAACTTATAAATAGGATTAAATAAATATATCTAATTTTGGCAGATGCATTAACTCTTGTGGCTTCTTGGAGGTTCCGATTGTGGGAGATTATGTTCACATGGGAAAAATAGAAGTTTTGATATTTACAATTTAAATCTTATCACCACTTTTTTTTGTCACAATCTTAGGGTGTGTTTTTATTAGTCTATGAAGAATTTCTTCAAGAGAAAAAAAATGATAAAAGTGATTTTGGAAAATATATTTTAAATAATAACTTCTAAGAAAGTAAAAAAAAAAAGCTCTTGAAAAACTATGGCTTTCAACCCCCAAACCATGTTTTTTAGGATTAAAAACTATTCTGAAGAATTTAAGATTATTTGTGTGGCTCAAATAAAACTATGATGTTAAGGGTTAAAAATTATTTTGGATTTTGTCTATTCTTAAAACCATGGTTTCAATCCAAACCATGATTTTAAACCATTTTGTCAAATACACACTTATTAACACTTAAGACTCAAATCTAAGCACTGGTTGATAGTTATCTTTAGAGGTGGTAAAACGGGTTAGACCTGCCTAACAATGGTTATCTTCTAACCTGCCCCCCTAACCCGTGGGTTGAGCTTGTGAGTCAACAGACCAGCTCATCTAATTCGCTTCCTTTTTTTAAAAAAATTAAAAATAATATATTATATATTTTTACTTTTTTTTTCATCTCAATATTTTTTACAAAGTATGATAAACAATACCTAATACATTCAAAAATAGTATAAAATATTTTAGTTTTTTTATATCAACTTTCTATAATACTATATCTAAAATTATAACAAAACATTAATACTTATATTTTTTTTTGAAAACTTGAAAAATGTTATTATTGAAGATTTATTGGTGAGAAGATAATCATATAATTATGCAATCTTATGAAAAAAACTGGGCCAAAAAAGGGAAAAAAGGAAGTTTAATTTTTTTTAAAATAATTTTCAACAGGTTCGGTGCAGGCTTGGGCTGCATTGGAGGTGGGCTGATTTAACCCCCCTCAACCCACAACCCGTGGGCTGACCTACATTCCCACTTCTAGTTATCTCTAGTGTTGCGGGGGAAATCAGAAAAAGAAAATCTACTAACTTTAGATATAAGGTTACTTGCATGTTCACTACTATTAAACTTCAAGTGTAAGAATTGTCACAAGTAATACAGTGATAAGAAAATTATTATTTCCATGAGGATTAAGGAATAAAGGTGTTCGTAAATGCAATTATCTTTCTAATTAGACTAAGCAATTAAAATTATTTCTCTCATCTGTGCTTTATAAAACATAGTCAATTTTTGATAAGATGTGTTAGTTTGAGGTTCTAAAGCATTTTGAAAAGTTCTCTCAAGTTAAATTCAAGTTTGTATTCTCATTTAATACACAGTCTTTTGATACAAATAATATAAATAATGTCTTTAAGCATCAATCGTGATACCACAATTAAATATTAGTAAAGATACCTCTATTTTACTAACTAAATCATCCATTTATCTAGTAAATTTCAATTCAAACATGATTCTATTCAAGTCATATGCCTAAGTTATAACCCAAATGAATAAATTAATCTAAATTGTCGTTCAACACTTAGAAGTATTAAGATAAAATCAACATACACACAATTAACTACTAAAAGAAAGTAATAATCAAGTCTTAATCTATATATAGATTTGAAATAATTGTAGAACAAAAGGTTATCGCAATAAGAATTCAACACTTGATTTATCACGTTGTAAGAAACCGACCTCTTTTGTTAAACCCAATCTCATTGCTATAAGAAATTTATATACGCACGGGTAAAAAATATGATCCCACACAGAAGTGAACCAATGTTTTTGAGCCCAACAAAAATGAAAATTAATAATTAGAAAGAGAAAGTTCCAGTGTGAATAGATTCATTTGGGCCCGATTAGTCCAATAGAAGGAACCAACAAAATTTCCCAACTTGAGAAATTAAAAAAAATTCCCATGAAAAATACAAAATATTAATTATCCTTCGGCAGGCAGGCTAAGGACAAATATGACTCCATGTGGTCACGGGATGAGTTTTCGAAGCCGATCCATAAAAATGGGGAGAGTTGGGTTTGACAAGATTGCAACCCATCCATTGATATGTAACGTGCTGAGTCAATATCTAACTTTTTATAAGAAATATAGACATTTAATGCCTCAAACAATATTATTTTTTTGTAGGAGAATACAAAAAATAAATTATTCTTTTTGAAAACAAAAAACACTTTAAAACAAGAAATATTGAAAATAATAATTGTTTGTGGTCAATTATACTTGAAGCACTTTTGGATACTAAATGTAAAATCATTTTTCAATACAAAGTTAAATCTTGATTCACTTTATTATAAGGGATTAGTTCACTCCATTAGATCTAAAACCTCGTGGGTAACATCTCTCTAATTTTGAGGAGAAAATTTGATGGTAAAACTACATGGGCTTTTTTCACAGCAAACAAAAAAAAAACTAAATGGGCTTCACATGATTTTTTTTTTCATTTTTCCATTTTTTCCTCTTGTTTTCTTCTCTAATTCAAACTTAAGAATATTCATTTACCAACAGGGTTGAGTTTGGTGGGTGAGATTAATCCCTTACAATATGATAACTCAAAATTCAAGTCTACAGTGAAAGATATGCCTGCATTTAGTTCCCCACAATATCTCAAATAGAATTATTTCCAGTAGGAGGATAGTTAAACTCAACAAAAAAGAAGAATATCCATTTTTCTGCCCCTATCCCCCTTGTAATATCCCAAATTTCAGTGATTGAAAATGAAGGCTAAACGAGGGCTACATATAAGTAAATGGGCCAAAAAGTGAAAAGAGACGAAAAGAAGTCCCAAATTGCCATTTTGCTAGTGAAGAAAATGTAAGGGCAAAATGGTCATTTTTAAAAGATAGGAACATAATGGTTATTTTTGAAAAAATAAGGATACAATGGTCATTTTTAAAAAGATAGGGATGTAATCGTCATTTTTTAAAAGACAGGGACAAAATGGTCATTTTGAGAAAACCAAGAGCATTTTGGTAATTATGAAAAAGTCCAAGGATATTTTGGTCAAAGTTTGACCAAAATATCAGAAAATTTTTTAAGGTACCATTTGATAGAGAAAAATTCACTGATCACCAAGTGAAGCCCAGTTTAAGTTAAAATAACCTATGTTTCTGTTGCGGGAATTTCATTGGTCATAATATTTTTGACTATTTAAGTAAATAATTAGCCAAAAAGGGTTATTTAAAATAACTAAAGGCCTCAGATGTCTGATCTCAAAGCATGAAAAAATAGCTTGAAAATTCTAGTATTTTATAAAATTGTTTCCAATAGAAAGTGAGAAACAATTTTCCTTGATCGAAGAGAAAAGGCCCAGAAAAACCATGAATTAGGGTTTTCTTTAAAAAATAATTAAAGACATTCCGGGAAGACATTTGAGGAAAGAAAAAGTATAAGAGTATCAAGAAGAATTTTAGGAATTTTTGGTGACCTCAAATCAGGTTAACGATCAGAAAATCGCTTAACCGTATTTTCAGAAGCATAAAGTAACTTTATGGAAACTAAAAGATTCTAAAAGTAAAAGTGTTATAAATGTGTTATGCCACTTGTAAGAACCATATTTGGAGAATAAAAAGAGAAATAAAATATCCCAACAAGTGGTAGAATTTATTAGAACAAAGTTACTTTATCGGTCTAAATTGTACAGGATTAGGGACACTTGTCATCAAAACAATTTAGCACATGGGGACAGTTTTTCAGATCATTTTCCAGGCCCTTAATGTCAGCAAAAGTGGGCAGAAAAAGGAGAAACTGTGTTGGGCAAGCATCGGATCATTCAATTAAAGTAATATGAAATCTTAGCCTTTAGATTATTTTGGATATTATTAAAGCCATTTATTATCATCATTCTCCAGCCCACTACTGCATCCCAAGCATGACCTCCATAGAAGAAAAGGAGGAGAGCAAGGCGTGACACAAGAAGAGGCACGGAAGAAGAGAAATCAAGTGGAATTCATAAAGGCTTAATTCTTTCAATAAAATTGATCTACAAGCTCTTCTCTTCCTTTTAAATGGTATACATTTTGATATGGGGGAGTATTTTAGGCTACTGAAAGTTAGTTTTTTGAGAGACAAAATGAGAAAGAGTGAGATTTATATCAAGTAATTGTTACCAAACAACTCTATGGATGATTTGGAGTTGATTGGTTGTTATTTTGTGATTGTTTGAGTTGTATAAAAAATTTGAGCATAGAGTTACTGTTCACACAGCCCTATTTGGCACTACTCATGCATGAGAATAAATGATTTTGTGATGTTGAATCATGGGGAAATGGTTTAGGATTGTCTTTGAACATGTTTGTGAAGCTAGAAGCTGAGAAATCACACTTCTTTCCCTTATGATTGAGATTTTCGTCCAGCTGTTGTACAGAGGGGAAGGAGTTTGATTCGATCTTTTTAATACTTCCATTGAGTTTAAAAGGCAAATTTGTGTAGGGTATAAGTAAGAGAACAACTTTGGAAGCATTAGATTAATTTTAGCAAAGCTAATGGTTTTAAGACCCTTAAAGTTCAAGAGAGATTTAGTGAAGTTTTAAGAAATGTTATGCCTTATTAGTGGCTTGTTATTATTGTTAAATGCATTATCATGATGTGTAGGAATCTAAATTGGAGAAGAGAAAGTTCCAAAGTCCAAGAGGCAAGCCACCAGAATCAAAGAAAAGCTAAGGAGTTGAGGTAGCAAAGATTATTATCATTTTCATTAACATTGCTCATGATTGTTTTTATTAAGTGTTGCCATGTTTATGTGCTAAATATGTGTTAATGACCATTGAACGTGATATGTTATAGTTATTTGCATTTCTAGTTTTATATGTTTGGCGTTTGAAATATGCATGGCAAGTTGAAATTGATTAGCAATAATGTATGTTGATGTAAATGTGCAGTAACTTTGCTATTGAGATTCTTGAAATTCTTCCAAATAATAACATCCCTAGGGACAAGGTCATGTAAAGATAAAAACAAGATGGTGGAAGCATGAAGAATTTGGTGGTATATGATTCAAGGAGGCTATGTATGTACGCACGCACGCACGCTACTTATGTCAAGTTGTATGACAATTGTACGTAAATATCCATGCTATGAAGCATGCTATATTATTATGGAAATTAATTAGATGCATAAAGGGGAAGAGTGAAAGCATGCAAAAGTATCTAAAAAGAGTCCAAAACCCTTATCAAAGAGTAAAGTTGAGATAACAGTTAAAAATAGCAAATGAAGTCCAAATGATATAACATTTTTCATTTAAATACTACACATTTCAAGCTTTAAAATGAGTTAAAGTTTAGTAAATTTGGATGTGTAGATAAAAAGTTATGATTTTCTAAAGTTGGGGGAAAACTGGAAAAATAACCAAATGAACCATGTTTATTCATGTAATAAACTGTATTAATTGGTCAAGAAATTGGTCAAAGAGATATTTTTTCCATGTAGAGGACTTCATAAGCTTTATTTAGAAACTTGAAACACTTGATTTCAATTTTTCTAGATTTAGTTATGATTTTTTAAAATTAGCCAAAAATTGGAAACTTACCAAGTGAATAGTGACCAGTGAATAGTAACTCGGTCCATAATTTTCAAATCCACTTATTTGACCATTTTAAACATTTCAAAGGCACATAAGTGGTTCATTGTTGGTCTCTAATAAGTTTAAAGAAGAGTAAGTAAAGCGTGTTACACCCCTCCCCTATCATTTCCAAATACATTGCTAGTAAATGGAAGTGTGATATGGGAAATTAGGATTAGGGATCAATCGGAAGGCCTGGTGACGTATCAAGATGGAAGAATGAAGAATAATTTGGGAAAAGAATATTCCAAATTTGTGCAATAAATAAATAATTTTAACAAAAAAGTTGGTAAAGATAACAAATGCTTAAAATGAGTAGATAGATGAGAGAATACTTACATGCCCTTAAAGTATCAAGTCATCCGTGCTCTTTTCAATAAAAATGCTCCAACCACCTTCTCTTACGAGTCCGGAAAATTTCTATCATAATGGATTATGGAGAAAGAAAAATAATTAAGAGAAATTTTTGGAATGTAAGATATGTGAAATAGAATGATTGTAACTTTTTTTATTAAATAGAGTACAGATACTCAAGGATTATATAAATATTTTTTTATAAGTGATTCTATGCTTAGCGTTAAAAAAAGTTAATGAACCAAAGAATGGAGGGCATTTAATGAAGATGGGGAAGAATATAGTTTTTGTTAAGGAATTAGAATTTGGAGAGGGACATACCATAACGATATGTTTCTTTCCTTTAATTTTCTTAAAGATTAAGACAATGTTAACTTTAGATACAAGGTTGCTTGTCTGTTTAGGGTTGTCACAAGTAATATAGTGATAAGAAAATTATTATTTCCATGAGATCAAGGAATAAAGGCATTAATAAATGCAATTATCTTTCTATTTAGGCGTTAATAAGATTATACTTCAACTTCAAGAATTAAGGAACTTAAAATTATTTCTCCCCTTTGTAGTTTATAAAATTTAGTTAATTTTTGATAATACGTGTTAGTTTAAGGTTCTAAAGCATTTTGAAAAGTTATCTCAAGTTAAATTCAAGTTTGTATTCTCATTTAATACACAATCTTTTGAAACAAATAATATAAATAGTGTTTGAAGCATCAATCATGATACCACAATTAAATATTAGTAAAGATACCTCTATTTTAGCAACTAAGTCATCCATTCATCAAGTAAATTTCAACTCAAACCTGATTCTATTCAAGTTCTATGCCTAAGTTATAACCCAAATGAATAAATCAATCTAAATTGTGGTTTAACGCTTAGAAGTATCAAGTATCAGATAAAATCAACACACAATTGTATACACACGGGTAACAAATATTTTTTTTTGATACAAGAAAGTTTAGGTGGGTTCGGCACCGGTTCCCCACCAAGGCCAGGGCCTGGCCCTAGGGCTCTTTGAGCATTTACAAGAGACTTACGAGATTGCCTACCAAAGGAGTCCTCACGATGGCAGAGGGAATCGAACCCACCTCCTTGTGGGAGTTGGGTCCGTTCCTTACCATATGTGCCAAGCTCCTTTGGCCACAGGTAACAAATATGATCCCACACAGAAGTGAATCAATGTTTTTGGGCCCAATAAAATGGAAATTAATGACTAGGAAGAGAAAGTTCCAATGGGAATATATTCATTTGGGCCCAATTAACTAAATAGAAGGAAGCAACATAATTTCTCAACTTGAGAAATTGAAAAAAAATTGATGAAAAATACAAAAATTATTTATCCTTTAGCAGGCGGGCCAAGGACAAACATGACATCATGTGGATGTGTTCTGAGTTTTCAAAGCCGATCCATCAAAAAGGATGACTTAAAATTTTAATCCACGTTTGGAAATATGCCCACATTTAGTACTCCATGACGTTTCAAATAGAATTATCTCATATAGAAGGATACTTAGACCTAACAAAAAAAGGAAGAATATTCATTTTTTTGCCCCTATTTTTTTTCTCCCCCTGATTGTCTCTCTGTCAATTCCAAACACACTGCTGGTAAAGGGAAACGTGATATGGGCAATTAGGATTAGGAATCAATCGGAAGGCCTGATGACATGTCAACATGGAAGAATGAAAAATAAGGAAAAGGATGGTGAATGTTTGCTCAAATGTGGGAAAAGAATATGCCAAATTTGTGCAATAAATAAATACTTTTTAACAAAAAGTTGGTAAAGATGATAAATGCTTAAACTTGAGGTTCAGGAGTAGATAGATGAGAAAACTACTTGTATACCCCTAGAGTGTCATGCTATCCCATATCTTTCCAATAAAAATTCCCCAACCGCCTTCTCTTGCGGGTCCCTTAAATTTCTATCATAATGGATTATGGAGAAAGAAAAATAATCAAGAGAAATTTTTGGAATGTGAGATATGCAAAATAGAACGATTTGAATTTTTTAATTAAAGAGAGTATATATGACATAACACTACGTGAGTATATAAATATTCTTGGATAGGGATTCACTTATGCTAAGTTGGAAAAAATATAATGAAAAAAAAAAGAATGGAGGGCATTTAATGAAGATGGGAAAGAATATGCCTGAATAAGAATATGTCAAAAATGCTAAGTTGTTAGATTTTATATTTCTTTTCATCCTTTTCTTTTGTAAGGATTTAGAATTTGGGGAGGGATATACCATAATGATATGCTTCTTTCCTTATGTTAATTATTAGGGCTAGGTTCGCTTAAAAAAAAACTTAGAAGTTCATATCTCAATAAAAAAAAAGAAACAGAAAAAGGTCTTTTTTTAATAGAAGTGCGGAAATTAATGGTAAGAGATTATAAGCCGAATTAAACTCTCACTTACAAATGAAGCTTGCATATTAGTAGGTTACAAAACAAGAATATTCTAAAATATTGCTTCCTTTTGTCAAAAAAAAAAAAAAATGCTGGGGAGCATTCTGTAACACCTCCTATTTATCTCTCTTAGCTTCCATTATAATGATTTGGAACCAATTAATGGTCTCAAACAACTTACATTGTCAAAAGGGACCAAAATGAAAACTTTCATTTTGATGAAAGTTACTATTCACAGTTTTTAGGCTAACTTTGAAAATTCATAATTAATTCTAGAAAAATTGAAATCGAGTGGTTCCAACTTCTATTTGAAGCTTACAAATTATTTTATGAGGAAAAAATACTTATTTGAATAGTAACTTATCTAATTCGTACAGATTCATTCATGAAAATGTACTGTTCATATGGTAATTTTCATTTTTCCCAGGATTTTTTGTGATTTCTTGCCAACTTTGGACAGCAATAAATTTCTGTACAAAACTCCAATTCCAGTGATCTTTGGATTGTTTTAAATCTTGTAATGTGAACTATTTTGACACAAAATTTCAGCTCATTTGGAGTTTATTTGCTATGCTTGCCGATAGGGTAAAGTAGGGCAAATAACAACTTTACTTTCAACACTGCCAAATTTCTACCCTACTTGACTTCATAAACCATCATTTTGATTTCTAAACCTTTCTTAACCATATTAACCTATGTAATTAGGCATTCTTAAAGCATATACTAGTTATCATGAGTCCATCATACAT
>JANTPZ010004772.1:0-31486 GCA_025593235.1 Vachellia pachyceras | reverse complement strand
GTTGTGGTGATAAATGAAGCACATGAACTTTGGTTTCTGTGGTGGATCTTGGTTTGATGATGCTTCTTGTCGTGCCACGACAAGTGAACAAATAATCATTCTTGTTCTTTGTGCTTGTGTTTTTGGAGTACTCATAATGTGGATGAGAAATCTTTAGAGGGTTTCTAGCTTTAAGAAATGTTCTGTCTGCTTTTGGTATTACTGCGAGGTTATCACCTCTTGTTAAGGCAGCTAAGTTCTTCTCAAAGTCACTTATTGCTACACCATCAAGTGTGCAGTGGTTGTAGTGAGAGGCAAGTGCTAAGCTTCCACATCCAAACTGAGTTAGCTGTCATAACCAACAATATAATTAATTGAAAGCAACTTTTTCATGAAGTAATCAATAAATGTGTTTTGTGGGAAAAAATTAATTTACAATTATCTATAGTTTTAATTAATTTTTAATTTGATCCTTATAGTTTTCCCTTTTCTATAGTTTTACCTATTTTTAATTAGGTTTTTGTGGTTTTTGTCCTTTTTATTAGTTATTTATTGTTTTACCTGATCTTTAAGCATATCCCTATGGTTTTAAGTGGCTAATAAAAAAACTACAGGGACCTAATTAAAATAAAACTATAAGAAGCTAATAGCATTAAAAATCTCATGAACCCAATTAAAAATATGTGAAATTATAAGAAAGCGATTAAAAAAAAGAAAGAAAAACCATAGGGATCTAATTAAAAATTCGGTGAAATTACAAGTATTTGTAGATTAATTTTTTCTCTCTTCCAATTTACCAGAAGGAAAAATATTCATAATGAAGTTGTGGGTAGTTTCAATTCCATGCCAGTGTGTATTGCAATTAATAGATGTTTACTGTGAAGGGATTAGCGAAACATGTTCCAATCAGATCAATTTGATATGTATGTTATCACAGACAACATTTAGATCAGAATCATAGAATAGTGAGTTGCTGCAATTCAAGAAAGAAATATATGGAAAACGAACTTAAAATTATTTAGAAACCTGTACAGATGTAAGAGGCCTATCTTTCAACTCAGTTTCTTCATCCTCTTCATGCAAGAAACCAACAAGTTCCTTTAGCCTTGGATTAGACACAGATATGTCACCAAATTCACTCAACCTCTTATCGGTCATTGCTGTGGCGACGACGATGCCTGCACCATTACAGTCGATCTCGAAACGATCATCATCTTCCGTGCTCGGCACAAGACGACCAGCCATGAAGTCATAATGCACAAGCATTTTACGTAGAGCACAATACAGCTTGTTGCATATCTCAGAAAAACTCATTTGGCTACTTGGAGGATCAAAGAAGGAGGCAGAATCTTGATAAGCAACCAGGGTTAAGTCAATATTTGACAAGAACATTCTCTTATTGGGAATGGATTTCTCAGGACAAATCACAATTTTTTCAACTAGTTTTATATCATCCATAATCGCCTTCATGTTTGACTCGAATTAATCAGAACCGAATGCAATTGCTAGATATGGTGAGACTTAATTCAATGTTTGATAGTCTTTGCTTAAGGTGGCTAAATATAGTATGGTTTTTGTAACATCATATTAATGTAGAGTTAATGAAAGTTTTCTAACAATATTTTGTGAAGTTACAGAATGTTATTATAATAATCTTCAGTTATGACTTTCTAGCAGACATATTCATTTGAAAAGGTAACGGCTAAGTTGTGAATAAATTGACACGTAACCTTAAACTATTTTAAGGTTAGGAAAATTTTGTTTGTTTGACTATTATTTTTATTTGAAAACACTTTACAACTAAACTATTTTCTAATCTTCCGGACCATATTTTATCTTTTTTTGCTAAAGTATGTATATATACCCTTTTAATATAGCCAATTCTATTTGAGGCACGATCGGACTTTCAACGTGAAAATATCTCTTAATAAGGATTCGAACCTTGATTTATCACATTGTAAAGAATTAACAACTTCCGAATCAATCCAATTGATCGATTATTTTATTATCATAAAGGAATTTTGATTAAGTTTATTATTAAAGAGGGATTTTTTTGTTCATTGTAAATAAACTTTCTCATCCTTTATAAAATGCGGAGGATATTAATTACACTCTCCATCTAAGACATTATGTTTGAGGCTAGGAAGTTTTTATCCCTTAAAATACTAATATTTATGAAATTGAGCTAATAAAAAGGCTAAAAAAAGCAGGAGTGGAGGCACACCAACAAATTAATGCATATAACTCTAAAGTAATTGAATCAAAGTGAACTGCAAATGTAAGTGGGTTTCTTTGTTGGTTTCGATTAAAATTTAATTGAATCAAAGTGAATTGCAAGCCTTAATGGCTTTCTTGTTGATGGCTTTTATTAGTTTGGGTTAAAATTGATTATTTTTTTTATTGTAGATTCCTTATTATTACAATTAGAATGTATCAATTCTCATCTTTCATTCACTACTTTTTGTTGCGAATAGCATGAACGAAAAGCATAGAAACAACACCTGGACACTGTCATTGAAAGACATTCCGTAACCCCCTCTAAATTTAGGAAGCGACACTCCCAAAGGAAATAATAACTTAGCAGAAGACAAGAGACAGAGAGAGGGAGAGGTTGTCAAAAGCAATTTCATACGTACTCTTTTTGAGTATGACGCCTCATATATATATATAAACTGACCGGACACAGAAGGGATGGACATGTCCGAAGTCGTCGGTCACGTAGTGTGGGGCAAATCATCAGTTTTCAATTGCATTTGCTTTCTGATGGCCTGTTATCACATGTGCTAGACCCACATTCCTCTTAACCCTTTTAACTTACCATAACCATATAATAGCAAAACAATGTAACCCTTTTACAATACTTTTAACATCCCAACAATAAAGGTGTGTATATATATATATATATCTGTACAAATACACTATATATATATATATAAGCTCGTGTTCTCATCTTTTCGGTTTATCTATGTACGTACTCTTTTATAAAATCATGAGAGGATCAATTTTTTTTTTCTTCTTCTAAAAACAAAGCCCCTAAAACTCTTGTTAATCATCCACACAAAACCGTGGCAAAGAAACACCAAACTTGTCTCTGCACAATAGATTAACCACTCCTTGAGGGAGTGTATCAAAACTGTATAACTCAAGGTCACTTATTAGACTAAAGTTAGCTAACTAATCAATACAAACAAATGGGGTGGGGTTTGCGAGAAGGGACTAGTTCCTCACAACTTGGTGAACCAAGTTGTAAATTATCTGTGGCAGAAGTGTTCACATTTAATGCTTTGAGTAATATTATCTTCAGTAGGAGAATACTGGTACTTTAAAAAGAAAATATAGTCAACTACAAAATTTTTCTCTCTGTGTATGTACAAAGCCTACGTGTATGCCTCTGTTACAATCACACAGCTGAGTTTAAAATTCTATAATGACCCTGTTTCATTTACATTAAAGAAGCTTGTTCATGTAAACTGGGATAATACTTTTCTCGCATACTTATTTCGTAAACTATAAATTATCTTGGAAAGGTAACTTTTATCGTTAATCCAAATGGGCACAATGAGACTCATCAACATTCCACACTTCTTGTAGCTTCTGAATTACTGTTAAAGAATAAAATTCTATAACGAGTTTAGATATGCCCATACTATGAGCCATCTTGAAACCATAGAATCTCATTCATATTTCTCAGCAAAGTTAACACATTCCCAAGTGTTTTTCAATCACTTGATCAGGCCTATTTGGCCAACTGAATCCTTCTTCGAACAAATAACAATTCCGCCATTGCCATATCCACCAGCAACAAACACTAAACAACACGTTCCACTAACTTGCCCTCTCAATTTAAGAGAAACCAGTTCCTCATATGTACAGTATATTGTTAATAACCTATCCCTATTAACAACGAGCTTGTCGAATTCCAATCCCTCCTTCTCCTATATCTTCATTAACAGTCATATTCAAGTTCTGATTCTCCATTCCTCCAATATAAATGTCTGCAAGTGTTACGTCTCCCCCTATCCAGCAGTCCCACCAAAATTTAATCCTATCCCCTTCTCTCACTTCCCAACCAATATTTCTGGTAATCACAGGCCACAGTGCAACAACATTCTTCCAAAGTACAGATTCCAAAGCTTTCACTTTCCTAAACAATGGATACCAAACCTTCTGGGAATCGGGGTAGTGTGTAATCAAATCCCACCTTGCCCAAATTTAAAAATAGGCAACTGGTGCTGGAGCTCTAGGGGACTGCGAACAAAGCTCTAGTTAGATGCTAGCCGACCGGCAGTAATATTTGGAAGATGATACCTTTTCCTTTTATTTTACGAAGCGAGGGGTAACTTTGTAAAAGAACCAACATTTCAAAATTCTAAATTAATATTCTATTCCCAGCCGACCTTGAGGAATTCATAAATTCATATGTTATTTTTTATCATTTTTCACAAAATTTAATCACAATTAAGGGTTTATTTGAAACCCTTTTCATAATAACTTTTAGAGGTAAAACTTAAATTTTTCAAAATAGATTTTGGAAAATAACTTTTACAGATTCCGAGACAAAATCTGGGTTTTGAAAAGTGATTTATGTTTGGGAAGTTATTAGTTTTTACGGATTTTGAGGAAAAAAATAGATAGGAAAGAGGAAAGAGAAAAACTGAAAAATAGGAAAGAGGAAATAAGAGAAAGAAAATGTAAGAAAGAGGAAAGAGAAAGAAAGAAAAAGTAGAAAAGAGTAAAGAGAAAGAAGGAAAAAAAAGTAGGGAAGAGGAAAGAGAAAGAAGAAAAAAAGTAAGAAATATGAGAGATAAAAAAGAGAAAAAAGTATAAAAGAGAAAACCTAAGCTTTAAACCGAGGTTTTGTAACCAAAATAGCTTTTCAAAAAAAAATTTTTACTTGGACAAAACCTAGGTTTTGAAACCAAACCTAGATTTCACAATGAACTTCCAAACAAACAATAAATTACTAGTAATTACTAGTATTTTTTTTAATTAAATTCAAGTTCTTACTAATTAATTGAGTTATCTATTTCCCAAAAACCTATGATTAGGGCTCAATTTAATGGATCATACCGATCGTGATTATCTTGGAAGTACATTGAAAACACGTTACACATAAATCGAAGTAAAACTTATTTTATATACTTACATTGATTTACGTAAAATCACCCTCCAAACGAATTTTCAGAAACGTATAATGGAATTGTTTGTTGGATCGTTTGAAAAAGCCAAACACACATTTAACATTGTTTTTCCGTAAAACAAAATAATTTCCTCCATATATTTATTTGTACTCACGTAAAAGTGTTTTTCTACCTATTTTCAAAATATCATATCCGACTGTTTATGGCTCAATCCTCCATCGCTGGTGGGTGATATATGCCAAAGCAGATACCCGAAAAGCCCCTCCGCCCCTCTTGCACCCTCAACCAGGAGCTCTATTGATTCACACTTCGGACTACCTTCTCTGTCTCGTCCCCCCTCTCTGTCCCTCAACTGCGACTGTGCCAATACTATCAAATCACGCATAAAACTAAAAAGACTGCCCATTCTTTTGTTTTTGGGCTTTGGCCAAACTCAAAAGCTGTCCTTGAATTTAAGCTCGCTTTTCTCCGTATTGGAATTTTCCCTTATACCCCTTTTCTAGTCTCTTTTTCCTTTGAAAAATTTTGATTCTTTTGTAAGTTTAGGAGGGCTAGGGCTTTTTCATATTCTCTGTTCTTTTCTGGACTTTGGGCATTCAACGGACGTCTCGGTAATTTTGCGTTTGCCTTCCACATTCTGTTTCTTGGTGCTGTCAAATTAGGGTTAAGGATTAGTGTTGGTTTTTTCTTCATTTCCGATTAGCAGTTCAAGATGTATGCTGATCGGGTGGAGACTGGAGCGATGAGGTCAGTAAGGGAGCGCCTTAATGGCAATTTTGCCAGTGATTCTACCCGCCCGCGGCAAATCACCGGAAAGAGGTCTGCCTTCTGTCCCTCTATTTTGTTGTCCCGTGCATTTTCGTTTACCTAGAAAAAATGTTTGATGAAATATGCAGTAATTATTCACTGTTTTGGTGTCGTATGGAATCACATTTTGTATTTTTCAGTTGGATGGGCTGCTTTCTATGATTATTCTGTCATTTTCTTCATGTTTAGTGGTATCGCAGCACATTCTTCTCAGCTCAATTGCAGGAAATTGGGTGATAGGAATCAAGGCTTTTTATGCTATTTGATAAATAAGCTGTAGTCCAGTAGCTGCAATATGGTTCTTGAACTACTTGCTTTATCTTGAAAATAATATTTCTTACTTATTATTTCAATTCCTGTCACTTGTGGCTTGTATTTTACTATTTTTGAGAACATTGAATCTGATTTTAAGGATTTTCTTTTTAATTATTGGTAGTCAATGACTCAATGAGACATACTATTTTATGCTTTGTCATGCATAGAGTAGGGAAATATGGGGAAAATATTTCTTAGTGGGGCAGCATATCTTCTTAGACTTGGTGACCTCAGTGTAATTTTAGTACCTCTACCTTGGATTTTCACATCTGGTTATTTACTTTTTGTCTGGTGGAATAGTATCATTTGCTTGCCGCATTACCACTTTTGCCTGTATTTTTGTTAACTGTTTCAAATAAGTATGTCCCTCCTCCTATGTGGCAAGTTCATGCACATTCTTGAATGTTGAGATGATTATTGAATATAAAAAATTGAATGATTTAGTTAAGAGGCATATATTTGTCAGGCAGAGACAAGATGACAAATGGGAGCATGATCTTTTTGAGGATGACGAGCCACGAGTTTCTAGTATGGATTAACTGTGTTATTATCTTATGCAAGTATAAGTTGCTGATCTTGTTGGAGGCCATTATTTCTTTTTATGGGTTTTGATTTTCTTTTAATGACTTGTGAAGAACGCCAAGTGGGTGGTCAAGATCTTCGCCTGAAGCTTCAGAGAAAGGGTCTTCAACCTGCTCAGAGTGGAAAGAATTCTGTTCCAGGTATGCGTGATCTGCGTGAAAAGTTATCAGGGACGATGACTCAACAGCTTAAAAACTCGGATCCACGAAAGTCAAAAGTGGAAGTTGTTAAACCAAGCAGTAAAAGCGTCATTGTTGAGGCTCCTGCACCACATACTAAAAGAGCAACTAACCCAGCTCCCAAAAAGAAGACATCACAAAAGGTTAATTGTTGTAATTTTTTATTTCTTTGGTAATTTGTTATGAACTAAGTGTGTTGTTAGGTCATTCTTAATGTTTATTAATGGTGATGCTGAAATAGATGAATAGTAGCTTGACAAGAGATAGGTAGGGCACGTGGATTTTTTTTTTTTTGGGGTAAATTTTGGTTGAAGGTAAGATAAAATGGTCTGAGGTAAATATACCTTTGCCATAAGATAGAAGTTTTGGAGAATTTATAGAATAGGATTTGGAGAATAATAACCATGTAGCTATGACCATTTGTCATGTTCCTCAGAACTTGGTAAATATTACCAAGTTTGGGGTGATGTATCGTTGAAGAGAAGGGGCATAATTATTATTCTTGTTAGGAGGTTCATGAGTAAAGAGGCATGAATTAATTGAATATCATAGCAGCTACGGGAATTGCAATTAGTGGCACTTGATGATATGATGAATATTTGCCACTGTAGTGCACAGCCACAATGTTCTATTGCGGATGTGCTGTGATAATGATAATGACAAGATTATCAGTAATGCTAACAGGCTGACTGTTTAATGAGATATACGATAGGTGTAGTTTGGCATGTAAGCCCATTTTGATGGACCAGGGATCATATTTGTGCTGGGTTACAGTGTCTTTTTTTTTTTTATAGTCATTTTATGTTCATGGTTTAGTTTTCTTTGCTTACAAATTTTTATTTTTTGTCCAAGAAGTATCATCTTCAAATAATTTGCAGGAGGGTATCAGTTCTTTTAAATGTTTTCTCCCTCCTATTATCCAAAACTCTTCAACTCTCAATGTAATTTACATTTCGTCACGGTAACTATTGTTCTTGCTTTACAGGCCGGTACTTCAGTGGATGAATTTTTGCATTCCCTGGATCTTGAGAAGTATCTCATAACTTTTCAAGCTGAAGAAGTATGTAGCTCATTAACAAATCTTTCTTTGCATTTTCCTTTAGTTAGAAGGCCAATGCTATTGGGATTTCATTTTTTTTCAATCCAGATTGGGTATTCATCTGTAAAACCTGTTTCTTCAGGTTGATATGACAGCCCTCATGCACATGACTGATGATGATCTCAAGGTTATGGGTATACCAATGGTAAGTATAATTGAAGTCCTTGAACTACGCTTGGTTTTCCTGCAGCAGTATTTTATGTGTGCATCGAGCATGTTGCATAGGAAAATGCCCTTGTGACCGATTCAGAATTGTTGATTATCACTTGTTCGTGAATGAGTGCTCCAATGCTTGCTTGAAATCCCAGACCCTGAATTTTATTTTCCTATCCATTAATGACATGAACTTAGCAGTGTTTGCGATCAATGCCTTCATAGGCAATTTACCGGTGTCATATTGAATTAGTCAACTTGATGCTACTTCTGGCCTACTAGAACAGGTTTTCATCTCGCAGGAAGGTCTTAAGGTTACGGAACTTGATGTTACCTTTGAAAGCAATGCTTTACTTTCGCTAAAGTGACTTGAAATATTAATTTTCCATTCAAAATACAGTCTTCTCAATACTGCTGGCCAGACAAGAAATCAATACCATACTTGTGTTATGGATCATTTTGATGCTATAGTTTCAGACTAGCATTATATTTTAGTTTCTCCATTCCTCTAATTTCTGCCAACCATGTTTTCACTTGTGTTATGGATCAATTGTGTCTTTAATTTCCTCTTTTTGCTTTGATGTCTCATTCTGGATTTGCCTTGTTGGTTTCAGGGGCCAAGGAAGAAGATACTTTTAGCTTTAGAGTCAAAGGGTTGACAATTGGAAACGGAGTTATATTTTACTTCGTTTGGTAGTGTAATATTGTTACTGCTATAACCTCATGCTTCTAGGCCTTATGTCTATACTTAAATAACCTTGTTCCTAACTACCCTTTCTTGTGACTTTTCTTTGTATGCTTTTCATAATCCCCTTCTTTTGGCTGAATCATCAATTGATATTAGAAAAATTAAAATCTGATCTAATGGAATTAATGATAGCTCCGTAGTTTTTTTTTAGGAGCGTGGCTTGTCTTGTGCTCTCTCCTTTTGTCCCCGTTTTTGTTTTGAAATTCCGTGAATGTAAAAAACATTAGGCTATTTTAATTGCTTATTCATCAATAATTTTATGCTAGAAAACTTTTTTCTTGGCAATGCCTCACCAAACAAATACAAGTCGCATAAAAAATAAGTCAAACATTAAGGCTTAACTTGTGGTTACCATGTACGTTTATTAAGCTGATAATAACATGCTAAAATTTAAGCTAATAAGGCGAGAGAGACGCACCATTCTTCGTTTATCATGAAGCTCCGAAAGAAGAAAGCCGTTGTCATGCACCGTATTGACATTGAAAATTTCACTCTATCTTAAGATTAGCTTTGTCGTTAAAAGATGGAATTCCTTTTTATGCTTTTATTTAGGTTTTAACAGGCGGATTGGCTTTAGATAAAGCAACTTGACACATAACATTAATATTTAGGGAAGATTTCAATTTTAAACTATTTGGTGCGAAAACTGGTGGTAATACGGTTCAATGGCACCTCCATGGATTTTGTAGGAGTTAATATTTTGCAGGGGTTTATTCAATTTCCCGTCTTAATTTATCTGCCTGTTATGAACATATGGATATTTCATTCAATTTATTCTCCTACTTTGACCTGCACCGTTTTTCCATGGGTCAGAAATCAGAATGAAATGCAACGAAGAAAGCTGAGAAGTCTAATAACCTCTCAACGGATCTATGTGACCAGTCAGAACGTGGCTCCCTCATCTCTTCATCTTGTATTGAAATTATCATGAGACCCCTTCGGTAATGTGTTAAAACAGAGTCTTGATGCGTCAAAACAAAATTTTCCATTTCAACTGTTAAAAATAGTCAAACAGAAATATTGCCAGGTCCAAAAAAATGTCTTGGTGAAAGCATCTAGTTGCTATATAAACACGACAAAGAAGAAAAACTTCAGGGGGAAGGATTTTACATCAATTAGAATGCTTCTCCCCACATCCAGATCTCAGTCTACCGTGGAAACTTCACACAAACCCTCCTGAGCATTGGTGATCAAGATGTCATTTTTGCTTTGGTCTTCCATGCCAAGTACTTCGTATTTTCTTGTTTGTACCTTTTCCATTCTCTCAAGGCAGCCAGGACTACATGCATCAAAACTGGAAGAAAGAACGGCTGCAACAAAGGAAATAAGATAATAATTTACTCAACTTTCAGCTCAAGAATGTTTAGATAGCAACTTGTCTTCTAAGGGGAATGGAATCCCCAGCATCACGAGCCATTTTCAACCCTTGATAGAGTTTTTTTTTTTTTTTGCGCCAAAGTGTCCCTTGATAGAGTTAAAAATGAGCGCACAACTCAATTCACATGAACCCCAATGTGTTCTGATGCGAGTAGATGAGACACAAACATACAATACATAATTTATCTAATGAAGAAAGCAAATGAATGATGAGGGGGAAAAGGATCAGAAAAGACCCCAAAAAACACGAGTATCAAAAGCTGGAGATAATATTTCTTTGGAGCTTCCGCCTTCCATATCAAACTAAAGAGGAATTTTATTTGAATGAAATATTAATGTACGACATGCATTCCCTAACCACGAGTGCATAAAGTAAAGACATATTATAACCAACATGGTGAAAGCAGATAGGTCACGATTGTCTTAATGCATCCCTATAAGCAGTATAGCAAATAGTTAATAAGTTACTTTAGAATGGATAGAGTTGAGAGGCAAACCGAATAGACGGCAAAACAATGCTCAAATGAATAATAGCTGATTGACATGATTGATGGGTGAAAAAAGGCATCCTCTGCCAAAGACCTTGATTGCCTCGAGGATACTGATGGTCAAAGATATTAATTGTAATTTAGCAACAAGGAATATAAAATTAATCCACACCAAAATCAGCAACAATATTTGATATCAATGTTAAAGTCAAGGAAGAACATTACCAGCTGAGGCATCATATACACCAACAGACGCATTACTTTGAGCCAATTTTGCAGCCTCTAGAGAAAACTTCACCTGCTCAAAGACAACATATTGAGAAGATGAAAGGGAAAATCCAAATCCACTCTACAAGGTGAGAAGTGATTTAGAAAAATTAGCATCTAGATTAATTAGGCATAGGTGATATTAAAGAATTAGTTATATCGTGATTTATAAAACTAAATATGAAGCACACAATTCTGAATATGATTTGCAATCGCAGAACATATAACTGAGATATTTGCAACTGGATGCGACAGGGAAAAAATTGCATTGTGACGGCAACTTACAGGTCATTGCTAGAATCTAGATTGTATTGTCTGTCTACATTTTCACAAGACCCAAAAAAAAAATTGAACGAACCTGTTTTCCAATTTCATCCTTGATAATCATCCTAGGCAACGATTGTACCTATTACAAATTTTGAGCTTTAGCAAATAATAGCAAGCTATATCATGTACATGTGACGTCACATAGAGAGGATATCATTGACAACAATACCAATTTAGAAAGAGATCCGAGCGTTGTAGCACATGAACGAAGATTAAAGCATGTATGTTGCCGGGATAAAACATCCAACTCCCTACATATGCAGCCAATAGTTCCTTCAGTGTCTTTTTATAAAAGCCAGTAGGCAAAGAAAAAGGAACCCACCCATATTAAATATATGCAAATAATATACAATGTAAATGGGTTCCATATGCAGCATCCCAAGAAGCAAATTGAGTGGGTCGCTGAAAATGCATTAGTCAATACCGCACCAAAAAATGCATCGGCCATTACTAGACCCATCCTACTCATGGCTTACATACCATGAATCTCCCACAAATTGTTCCATAGTAGGACCTCTTCCTTGGATGTCCACTACCATTTCAACGGGGGACTTGGGATGTTGCACAATTACAAATGAAAATTCAAGACATTTGCCTCTTCAGTAGTCAGAGGACATGTTCACTAAATCAATTTGAAATATCATGGTCATTTAGCATCTAAGCGGTTACGAAGTTGGTATCACTCTTTTAAAAGTTATCCCAAAAAATTCTGATTACTAAATATCATTTTTACCATTCTGTGAAACCTCTTTCACTCCCAAGGAGGATGGATGTTCCTGATGGACCAATGTAGAGGTTAGTGGACTTAAGACCAAAAAGTTGCCGCAGCTGCCCCATAACAACTTCAAAAAGCTTCTGGAGATCCTGTTTCAAAATACGCATGCTTCAACATAGAGGGAAATAACGCATGAACATCTGCAAATATGTGACTCTGTGTGTGTGTGCCGGTGTCATTAAATTCTTTCAATGGAAATTAAAGGATGCACTTCAGAAAACCAGAAAAATGAAAGTCCATATATCTCTCTGTAGAAATTATTACTTTATGTCAGTGTTCTACAAATACAATAAGATGTTAAAACGTATCAGTATATGGAAGATATTAAACAAACAAACCCTCTAATCAATGAAGAAAAGAAAACCTTTGGAGAAATCATATTCCTGACTCTATTCTTAGCATCTGATTCCTTTAAGCAGCTCTTGGGATTCCAGACAACAACACCTCCCCACATCTACAATATTCCAGATTGGAACCTTCAATGTTAAGCAATTTGGCAATTTCATGAGGGGAAAAATACAAAGAACACGTGACACAATTTCAAAGTTGTAAGATTAACCGGTGATATAAAACCATTTGTCTCAGATATCTCTCCATTTGGAAGTATCAATTGAAGAGGACACTCCTTAGCAGATGGTATATACCTGATATAACAGACAAAGAAGCTTGAGATTTATACTATGGCTATTATAATAGTAATCCTACAGCATAACATAAAGTAGACATTTGAGAAGATATATATCAGCCAAGAGAGAGAAGAAATGAAATCAGAAAAGTTATATGAAGCTGTTCTTTTTATCTGATGCTAAGGCTATAAATAAACTGGTCTAAACTAAATAGTCATCTCAGAAGTAGGCCAAAGTAGTATAAATTTCCTGGAACTGAGTAGTCCTTGCTTGTCTTTGACAGAACACAATGGTGTCAAGTGGTCCATGTAGCTGACCCCACCTAGTGGGATGAGGCTTTATTGTTGTTGTTGAGCAGTCTCTGCTGATTTGTGTCTTTGGTCATAGCAGAATGCTCTACTGTCTAGTTAGTGGTTACTCCCACCACACCATCTTTGGGAGAGTATTATTTTTATGTCCTTCTCATGGGTTTCTGATAGGGTTTTTCTACGAGATTTTTTCTTGGGTGGTTTGTGTGTGTGTGTGTGTGTTTTGGCCCCCCGGGGGGGGGGGGTGTTGGTTGTTACTTGGAGATCATCACAAGGATTAGAAGGCTATTATAAGCTAAAGCCTAGAAACTTGTGTCCTGTCATTCATTCTATCTTTGTAAATCATATTTTATCATCCATGAATTATATTTTTCACTAAAATGTTTATCTTCAGATGCAATTATCAAATTAGTCGCACACAAAAAGTCATATATCATTAAATATGAGAATAAAAACTAAGTAATTGTAGGATTGAGTTAAAGAATATACACTGCAAATTGCAATATCTTTGACCTCCCCCCAGCAGCAGCTGAAGTATCCAAGTGCCACTCATTTGAATTAACCTGTTTAACAAGAAATATTGACTTAACAAAATAACTGTTTATAATGTTCTCGATACTAGCAAACATTGCATAACAAGGAAAAAAGGACAATAGACTTGTATATTTTGAGCATGACAGTGACAAAGAATTCATAATTATGTTTTGGCAATGAACCAAAAAAAAAGGTAAATAAATTGAGTTAACATCTGGTGGGTACCTAAGTGGGATAGGAACCCTACCCCAATAGCTAGCTATTGAGGTGGGAGAACCAACCCACTTAAATACCCCATTGAGCATCACATTCTACTCAATGTGGGACTTGGTATCCCATACTACCAAGTCTCCATCAATTGCCCCCCATGGAAAGCTGACGTCTCACTCCACGGCACTTCACTCGGCCTCCTGCCAGTCAGAACCCTCCGTGGGTAGCCCTCTCCGGAGAGGTTGTAAGCTTGGCTCTAATACCAATTGATGGGTACCTAAGTGGGATGCGAAACCCTACCCCAAAAGCTAGCTATTGAGGTGGGAGAACAAACCCACTTACATACCCCATTGAGTATCCCATTCTAATCAATGTGGGACTTGATATTCGATACTACCAAGTCTCCATCAACATCAAACATCTTTCTTTTATACGTGAGATATCATGTTTTGCAACATGTATAGGGCTCTAAAGGGGAACACATATTGAATACTGCAAGCTGCATTTTTAAAATTTACATATCCAATAAGGCTGTAAAGCACTAGACAAGAAGCGTACAAAGAAAGGAAGGTCCTTGGTACTAAATATATGACTGCCATGCTTATCATCCCAGAAAGATAATGAAGACTTCGGCGTGTAGTATAAAACCTGCCAATGATAATGATTAATGAACACTAAAATCATTCAAGTACAAATTATCAAATTAGTCTCATTCACTGTTCGACTTACAAGCACTTACCTGGCTCTCAACTGTTACATTAGCAATAGGTTGCAAAGCCTCAATCACAGGGTGCACTAAAGCCTCGTCTACTTCATGAAAATTCCTACAATAGCATCATCATGAGAACAATAGAATAGCATCACGTTCCTGCTACTATACATAGTAAACAGCGTGTAGTTTTCAATTTATCAAGAAAAAACTCGGCAACTCAGGTTTTTATATACCCACTAGGCGGGTATAGACCAGAATAAGCTTCGATCAACCAGTAGCGAATGTATTCTATCTGCTACAACTTATAATTTTATATAAATCATATCTTTTTTCACATTAAGTTCAATTACAGTGATGACTGCATCCATCAAATCAAACACAAGTATTTGGCATAGAAAAAGGGACAAAGATGAAAAATAGGAAAAAAAATCACCCCTAACATATCCCTAAACGCAAGTGAAGTTCTGAGATGATGAATTGGCCATCAACATCTGTTATTCTTGTATAAATTGAGGCTTAAATCTACCCTTAACAATCCAATATTAATCAGATTAGCATAATGGGTCTATACGATTTCATATGTCAAATTAACATTTCCAAAAGCAACCAGAAAAATGATGTGTAGTGATAAGACGTGAGATGACGTAGACCAGAACGAATGCTCTTAGTCCCTCGAAGTATCCCATTTATAAGAGAATAAAAAGATAGAAAGTGAATCATTGGAAAACATTTTAACGGACTTAATGGTTGAAATTTCATACCAATCATATATCCAATCTCGCGGGTCTGCATTGAGCAAACTAAAAGACAGAACAATCTTCCCATCAGCACCCACAGGCATGAACTCCCCATGAATCGAACCTTCTTCTTTCCCACCGTTAACAAACACCTTAACAAAGATTTCAGCTGTCCTTGACACTGCCTCTTCCTCGGCAATGCTTCCAGTTATCCATGCATGACGATACTTCCCAACAACGGCTCTCACTTCCTCCTCCGCGTCCACTACAACAACACTATAAACCCTCCCTTCAAACCCAGAATCATAACAACGCCCTAGCATAGACTGCAGCAATTCGTCAACCTCTTCATCATCACCCTTCAACATCCCAAAAGAATCAAATTTTTTTATTGTACCACACTTCCAAGAGCACGATGGTTTCAGATTCTTTGTTTCCACACAATCAGACCCGGAATCCACAACTACGGATACGGTATAGTTGTCATTACAAGTGCCACATTGCAAAGCTTTGGAGTTCAACTCAAACATTCTCTTCTCAATCGCTGATAAAAGCTCATTTGCCCTTAATCTCTTAGAATCAAAGCCAACAAACACTGCTTGGAATTGGCATGGAAATAGTAACGGGTTGGATTCGATTTGAGCTGAAAACGACTCAATACTTTGGAATGGAAGTGGGGCACGGTAAATTTCAATGGATTTCCACAGAAGAGGGAATCCTGCAAAGAATAAAGGCACGCCCATTAGTTGCAGAAATTACAAGCATACAAACACAACACAAAGTTAGAGAGTGAGTGCACCGAGGATGAAGGAGAAGAGAACAGAGAGAGTGAGGATGAGGCGCTTCAATCCAGGTTTTGTCTTTCGCATAGTCTTGGGGTCGAAGTCGGGATTGGATTCGTGTGGCTCCGACATCTGAGTCTGTAAGCTCTTCTCTTCGGAAGGTTGTGACGGAGATTCAGAGATCTCCGCCATTGCAGTAGCGGCAAGGAACCAGAATTTGGAATCGGCTTCGTTTCTACTGTTCAATTTAGAGTCTTTTTTTTTTTTTTTGCCCAAGTTCAATTTAGAGTCTTATACTTTGATATATCGATCAATTTCCAGTGTGCAATGTTCAGGTATAATCAAATAATCAATAGGGTTTGTTTGGATAGGCCGTTGGGAGAACGAATACAGATTCTAAAATAAATATGTAACAGGAATTTTATTTCAAAAAACGTAGGAATGATTTTTAGAGAGGCAAACGTCCTTTTCAAACAAGCCCATAATATATTACCAGAGTTGTTCTCGAGGTGGGGCACGGCAACTCCCAATCCTAATCCACATTACATAGGACCCAATCCACATTACATAGGACCCAATCCAACTTTGGAATGGAAGTTGGGCACGGTAAGTAGCTCTTATTCTGTTATACATAAATTCGCTGGAGAAGGAGCCAGTTGACACATGCAAACACGAATTTGTCTTTGGGATGAGACTCTCTGCATATTGTTCAAGTTAAGGAAGAAGTGTTTGTTATAAATGAGTATGGAAGGAAAAGCCATAATCTATTTCTCTATGCATATGGCATTGCTAGTGTCTGTGAGAACCTTTGGTAATAAATTTTAAAGCTGTAACAGTTTTAGAAATATGGAATTTTCATATTTGTAGTTGAGGTTTGTAAAAGAGTTGACTTTTTCTAAACGCTATATAGATTTGGTAAATAAAAATTGAGGTTGAAATAGTATTTTGAAGTCAGAAATTTTCTGATTGATTTAGTTGCATTAGAATATTCTGAATAGCAATTTTTAAGTAGGTTTTAAACTAGTCAAACGACCTCCTCTGCCTATAAAATTTGGTGAGCATTTAGTGCATATCTCAAACTTTAAAATAAGTTCTAGAACACATTATTTGGATGAACAGATAATGAGTTATAAATTTTTTAAATCGGTTCAAAAAACTGAAAAATGATACTTTTTCTAATGAAATAGCTGATTTTGATTAGATTTTTACATGGTCAAATTGTCTTTGTTGACCATAAAACCTGGTAAACAAATATTACTCATAATAAGGTTTAAAACGAGTATTAAAATGCATTGTTTGTATAAGTTAAATAAACCAATAAAATTTGAGTTTAAAATCTATAAAGTTTAGAAACTGCGTCACAGCTCATTTTACTCATTTTGCCTCTGGAAAATAAGCTCTTTCATCTTGAATGAATGCATTCTACCCATAAATTGACATCCACTTCTTCCTCTTTGATTTTCCTAATATGCTTTTTCATCAACTTTGGTCTCCATATGCTTTTAGTTTAATTCCACGTGGCTTGCAACATATCCTTCTATCAAAATCTTAATAAGTAAGGATAAGAGCCAAAATATGCAAAATTAAACAATAACATGCAATCAAAAACTTCATACTCATTTCTTAACTTTAAATATTCAAAACATGTACAAAATGGTATCAAAAATGGATGAAAACGTAAGGAGAATAATGCATTAAAATGATATGATATTTCAGAGGTTAACAATTCTCTACGAAGAAACTAATTTTAAACGTTTTTTGTTTTTAAAACAATTGAATTAAAACTAGATTAAGAATTTCTTGTTAAACTTTTTATTTTATATAAAATAAATTTGTATAGTTTTCCAGTAATAACATGATACGCAGACCACACACATGATTTAATTCAATTAGAAAAGAATACCTTGTTATGCAATACATTACAACCTTGATAATAAAAAATACAAAAATATGTAATATAAAATTTTTAACAAGTTATATTAATCATCCTATTTATACATAATAAATAATGTAACTTATTTATTAGTCTTCGATCTTCATGCAATACAATGGACTCTCACTATTCACATGCAGATGTGATTTTACGTACATTGAGATACCGATGTATATAAAAAAAAGGTTGGCAAAAAAAAAGTATATAAAAAAGAAAAGAAAAGAAATGCCAATGTATATATTATCAATATTTAATATTACAGATGAAATTATAACCTACCTTATTTTATATTGAGAGAATATCAACCTACCTTGTTAGAAACAATTGCTCTTCCTTGGGCTAGAGTGTTGATTCTATCTAGTATTATCAAAATGTTTGTGTCCTTCTTGAGGTTTTTTCCTCAAGAAATTTAATCAGGAACCATTTTTTTAGATGGATTCTGTTGGAAGCATATTTGACAGTTAGACGGTTTGTCAAAGTTTCTTTGGACGAATATTACCCTATTAATCAGGTACCCCTAGCTCCGTCGCAGTTGAAGGCATTTTGGATGGTCGATGTCAGAGACTTATTTTGCTGATTTGTTGATCTTTTATTTGCTTGTTTCTCCTCTTTTTATTTGCTTGTGTCTAATTTATTATCTTTAAGTTGTTTGTTTGATTTGTATCTTTTGGAGACTATGTTTATTAGGTTGTTTTCAATTTAAGATTTTCTTTATTGGCAAAAAAAAAAACTCATTCATCAAATTCAATGTTTCATACTCCTTTAAATATATGAATTAGTTAGAGATTTTTTTAAATATACAATGTCAATATATTTTATCTTTTAAATTTATAATTTTTTTAAAAAATCTCCACAGATTTTTTATCTATTTAGATTTTAGCTTGAAATACTACTTATCCAATAAGACCAAAGACTTTGGGATGGTGCAATAGTCAAGAGTCAATACTAAACCAACCCGCCGACGAAGGAAAAATACTCAGCTACTCTCACGGTGGTATTGTCCTTTTTATTATTTGTTTATTTACTTTTCTCCCCACCCGATTATTTCTCTAGTTTTTGTCTTGGAAATGCACAGAGTCATGCATGTACATATAAATAAAAAATTAACTTGAGAATGAAATATTTTCCGTTGTAGACGTGGAAGTTCAATTATGTATGTGAAAGCTCAACTATATATTGTGGAAGTTTCGTTGTATATGTTTGGAAATTCACATTTTATAATTAATTTTTTATTTGGGGACTTATTCCCAATTTACATGTATAATATAAAATTATTATTCATAAGAGCTCAAATCCTCTGTCAATTAATTTATTGTATGAAGAGCTCATATATTAAAATGAATGTAAATAAATTAAATAGAATTTTTTTAAGGAAAATTCCTTATAAATACCCTTTGAAATTCTGAAGCCTCATTTTACTGCTATAAGTAAGGGAAATGATGGGTCAGTAGCTATCAACAAATGGGTATTTTAGAATTTGAGGAAAAAACATAACTATGCTTCAAAAATTTTAAAAAACAAACATCAAGATGATATTTCTGCGTAATTTATTAACAACTCTTTCAAAAATGAATGACAAGTGATGTAATGATTTTTACAACTTTTCTACTCAGTTATCTTTGTTGCTCCTTTGAATATGTTAACAATTTTTTCTAACATATTAACAATTACGTCTATTTTATCATTTTGAGCACATCTTTATTAAGGTATCTACATTGTTTCATCCGGTTTTTTAAAACAAAATTTCATAACGAGTTAATACTGAACCAATAGTCAAGACTTTGGGATAGTGCAATAGTCAATAGTCAAGAGTCAATACTTAACCAATCCGCCGACAAAACAACTCAGCTGACTCACACGGAGACATTGTCCTTTTTATTACTTGTTTATTTAGTTTTCTCCCCACCCAATATTATTCCTCTAGTTTTTGTTTTGGAAATGTATATATAATTGGGAGAATTGAGAAAAATCCCATTAAGAAATTAATTAGAGAACAAAATATTCTCAATTGTAAAAATAGTAGCTCAATTGCATATATGAAAACTCAGTTGTATATTATGAAAGTTCAGTTGCATAGATGTAAAAGGTCACATTCTATAATTAGTTTTTCAACGGGGAACTTATCCTCAACTCCCTATATAATATAAAATTATTATTCGAAAGAGCTCAAATAATCTATCCATTAATTTATTGTATGAATAGCTCATATATTAAAATGAGTGTAAATAGATTAAATAGAATTTTTTAGGGAATATTCCTTATAAATACCCTTTGAAATTTTGAAACCTCATTTGCAACTATAAATAAGAGAAATGATGGGTCATTAGCTATCAACAAATGGAGATTTCAGAATTTGAGTGAAAAACAGAACTATGCTTCAAAAATTTTAAAAACAAACATCAAGATGATGCATCAACATAACTTATTGACAACTCCTTTGAAAGAAATAACAAGTGATGTAATGATTTTTACAATTTTTCTACTCACTTGTCCCTGTTGCTCCTTTGAGTATGTTGACAATTTTTTCATAGCATATCAACAATTCTGTCTATTTTATCCTTTTGAGTACATCTTTATTAGGGTATCTATATTGTTTGTGTTTTTTTTAAAAAAATTCATAACTTATCGACAACTCTTTCAAATGAATAATAAGTGATATAATGATTTTGACAACTTTTTCCATTCCGGTTCCTTTTGTTGCTTCATTGAGTTGGTTGACAATTTTTCATAATATATTGACAACTTCATCAAACATAATGATAACTTATTTTATGCTTTTGAGCACATCTCCATTAAGGTGTCTATGTTGTTCCATTAAATTCTGAAAAACAACATTTTCTGTCGTATTAGCAACTTTTGCAAATGGATTGACAAAAATTCTTTTGCTATTAACAACTTTTCCACTACAGTGCATCTTTTACTCAATTAAATTGGTTAACAATTTTTCGTAACATATTGACAACTCCGTTAAATGAAAATCATAACTTATTTTATGTTTTTGACATTATCTCTATTTGGGTGTCTATATTGTTTCATTGGGGGTGGGTAACAATTGCTTCTAGCATATTGACAACTTTTCAAAGGGAATTATAATTGTCTTGTGCTATTGACGACTTTTCCACTTGATGTTTATGTGTGTGTTTGGGAATTCCATTGGGAGAAATGAAATTACAGATTTCAAGGTATTTTATAGATTTTTAGATGGTTTTACAGATCCTAAGATGATTTTTATTAATTATGAGATGATTTTTATAGATTTCAAGATGATTTTATTCTGACTTGCATGTACCATGAGAGAATCGGTGTTTCCAAACAAGCACATAAATGTTGCTTCGATAAGTAGGTTGACAAATATTTTTGTAGCTTATTTATAATTCCGTAAAACATAATTACAACTTTTAACAACTTAAAAGCGTCTTCATCTTTTTTTGTTAATTTCTGAAATCTTAAACTTTTACCTACACAATTCCTGACAACTTTTAATGCAACTTATCTTTTTTATTATTTATGATAGAAAATGGAGTTTCAGAATTTCAAGGGTACTTTCCACGTATTTTCCCATTTTTTTATTTTATTCTTTGTCATCTGTTGATCATAATAGTACAATAGTATAGCACATAGGAAGTACAATAATGCTGTATGTAGGATTTTCTGTTTTTGCCGGCTTCCGTACAGAGGATGTTATATTATACTAAGTAATAAGTAATCATGTGGCAGAGGGAAAAGTAAGCACAGTCTAATTGTAGATTAAAAAAGGAGCATTTTTAGGAGTTAAAAGGGCTTTAAAGTACAAACCACAGTCCCTTGTCATAACGATGAGGGTACAATTTATTTTTACCAAAAAATAGAAAAAATAATGGCTCCGTAAAACACGTTTAACAGTGTTTTTCTGTAAAATAAGATAATCTCCTTCACATATTTAACTCGACTTACGTGAAAGTACTTCTCTACCATTTTTTTAAACGAGCCTAATAACTCATTTACTCATATATCACCAATTATTATTAAATATCATACAGTCGTGTTAAGAAAGTCAATTATTAGGTTGATAAATAATAAATTTAAATATGTAAAAATTCTTATTGAGATGAATAATAAGTTTGAATAGAAGGTAGATGAGATGTGGCACTTTTATTTTTTTTTAAAATCCATATTATTTAATGATAAAATTTCAATGCATAGATAAAAAAACTCTCCAATTAATAAAGATATTAGAGAGAATTGGAGACAAATTGACGAGGATATGTGGTTTACATAATATGGAAAATAAATTACATTTATATAATATGAAAACTTAGTTATATATCATAAAAGATCAATTGTATGAAAAGTTAGTTATATAAAATTTTTTAAAAATATAAATGTAAAAGATCTTCCAGATACACAATTGACCTTTCACGTTATACATATTATATATATTTCAATTAATTTTTCAATAACAGATTTTTTTTCAATTCTCCTAAAATATTATGTGAAGAAGAAAACATTTAATTGAGTATACAAAAGAGATTTTTTTTATTGCAGAAAGTAGACAAACTAGAAATGGGTATGATATTGGGAGTGGTACTAATGAATCGATGGTTCTTGATTTTTTTTTTTTATATAGACAGCTGTGTTTTAAAAAAGAGAAAGAGAAGATTCTCATCCACACATTGAAAATTACTCTACTTTGATTATATTATTTTTATATTTGATATGCCAAGCTTTTGAATTTGAAGTAATGAATTAACAGTGTTGACTATAAATCTGAGATGAAACACAATTTATTTCAAGGGTGAATCTCATTTGAATTTTTTTAAAGGATAATTCAAATTCATAAGGAAAAGAAATTATTTTTCTTTTAGAACCTCAACTTCAAGAGAAAAATAAACATTTCTACAAAGTTGAATTTTGTGTAGGATTGTTTTTAACCCTTAAAGATTGAAAAAAAAGAGATAAAGTCAGTGATATATATATATATATATAAAGAGTTCTGTGTCGATTTACGGCGGGAAAGACCTCTGAAACAGCGAGGAAACTCGGAATTTACAGAGAGAAAGGAAGAGGAGGACGGTCAGACATTACCGGTGCCGCCGGTCAATGGTGGTAAACCCCTCCTTCCCCTTCTCTGGGTCCTTCAATTCTGTGGAGGGGCATCTTGCGTTGGGTTCTCTGTGGTCTGGTCTGTGAAGCTTAATTTCTTGACGAATTAGTCCCTGCAATTTCTGAGCTTCTTTGCGAGTTCAGCTCAGGAAGAAATGGCGGTAAGTTTTTTTTCCCTTTTCTATTCTCTTGGATACGTGCTATTTTTCTTAGGTTCTTCATGCTTTATCTCACTGTCTTGATGAGAATCGGGGTTTCAATCACCTGCATTATGTTTGCTTTTTCCCTTCCCAAGTTGAGAATCTCTTTTTCTTCATCTTCTGCTGTCTTGATCGAGTTGAATTTAGATTCTGTTTGACAGCCAGATCGAGCATATTCAATTAGAATCCTGTGATGTTTAGTTTTATTGGTTTATGCTGGTAAGTGGCAGCTGCTTTTAAGATTATAAATTTATAATTCATATACGCTGTTTTGAAGTTATACTATGCATGCTGAATCGAGGCTCCTTTCTTTCTCCCCACGCCCCTTTCATCTCTATAAATGAATTTTTTAAATAAATTTTTGGTGAGGATTATGGGAAACCTTAACAATTCGGTATTCTGGTTATAAATGTTGGCAAAAGTGTGTCCTTGGTCCTCTGCTGATGATTCATAAAATTAAGGACTTCCGTATAAAGTTTGAGGACCAAAGATGTACTTTGCCAACTGTTTGAGGATTGTGGAAGACCTTACGATGTTTGGCGTTTCCTCTTGCTGAATTAAATATAAGCGGCCAGTTAAACTGTACAAGTTTGTTCTTTGGAGATATTTGTTTTCCCTTGTTTGTTGTTGGAGATAGCTACTTTTACAAATTATTTTCTGTGTATATTGATGCAGGAAATTTAATTAAACAATATAGTTGTTCCGAGCACGCATCTCTTTCTCTCTGATTACAATGTGCCATGTTTGCAGTAATTTGCTGTACTGTGGTCGCAGGAGTGCTTGAATTTTGAAGTCTATTATCTATCTAATATTTCATTTGCATTGGAAAAGATTATCATGTCCGCTTTGTTGTGGTGCCTTGCATGATTTTCTTTCTTAACCTGTGAGGAAAACTTTGCCTGAGACTTAAATTGTTAGGAGTTGTTAGAGTCGCCACTTTTCACACTTCCTTTACCCAAATGGCAGCATTGTTCATTTGATTATGCACAAAAATACTTTTTAAAAGCTAATGTATACTGTACAAATTTGCCAGAAGATGGCTGGAAGGGAAGTATCTTAAATAAATTCTTCCAATACTGAACTCTGTATGCCATCACTCATCAACAACATCTCTTTGGTGGTAACCTTTAATACGTTGAATCTTTCTTTTCTTTTCTTTCTTTCTTTCTTTCTTTTTTTTGTTGCTTGTAAGAGAAAGAAGAATATTTGATTCTATTTCCTGTTTTGATTTGAGCTTTTGTTTGATTAATATAATCTTTTAGATTCTTAGGGTCAGCTACTATTTTAATTGGCAATTGTTTAGATTTTTTTTTTTAAAAAAAAGATTACTAAGGCTCTATAAATATGTCCTAAAACTCTTCATTTATATGACGTTTGCCATTGGATAATATTAAGAACTTACAATTATTTTCCTCTCCCTCATATTCTTTCTACCGCTTTCCCCTAACCCTCCTCTCCTTCCCTTGTTTTTTTTTTGGCGTTCTACGCCAACCTTCCTCTTGTGGCAAATTTAATCTTCATTGCCAGGTAAGTTGAACGAGCTACTATTTTCTTTTCTTTACCATATTCTCACTGTTGACTGTTATCCTAATCTGTGGAAGAAGAAACATTTTCCCTTTAAAATAGTATTTTGGGTTCTATTTATTGATTTTTTACTGGTAGATTAACAGGCTCTTTTTAATGTGTCAATGTGACAGCAACTTTCTCAAGTACCGAGAGTTGGCAGTTTGGAAAATGAAGATAATGTTCTTTATACAGCTTGTGTTGAGAAGGCCCAAAAAGATCGAACTGGCTTTAGGACAAATCCAAATGTTCCCGAGGGAAATCCAGATTTAGTTCATGATAATTCATCTTCTTCCAATCTCCCACCTACTGAACCTGTGGTTAATTCTGAGGATCAAGCTGGAAAAGGATCAGTGAGATCAACACTTGAATTACAAAAGAGCAAGGATGATGCTGTTCCTAAGCCTTTTACTGACTCTCCAGCTCATCATGACAATATGGGCAATAGAAGTGGCAATGATTCTACACATCATCAGGGAGTAGGTTCTGCTGACACTCGTCAAAAACCTGCAAGACAAAGTGCTGGGACTGAGTATAGTATTGAGCGCTCACCACTTCATCGTGTGGCAAAGACCCCAGGCAGAGATAGTCCCTCTTGGGAAGGAAAGAATTCCTATGAAAGCAGCCATGGTGGTACACCAGGAAGATCCCGACTAAGAACACCTACTCGAGGAGATGAATCTGTTAGTTCTTTATTTCTTCTGCCCTGCTGTTTATTGTAACGTGTTTTTAAGAATGAAAATCTTAATGCATATTGCGCCAAGAGTAAAACCGGATTTTGGTTATCAAAGACAGCCAGCCAGTATCAAATATCAATTGCCTCTTTGAATGACTTTATGAATAAACTCAGACCTTGGAATTAAATTCTAATCTTTTAGCATTCTGGTTTTGCAGCCTGACAAAGCGGCTGCTGTTCCTAGATTTGGTGAGTGGGATGAAAATGACCCTGCATCAGCTGATGGCTACACTCAACTTTTCAACAAAGTAAGGGAGGAGAGAGCTGGCGCTGGACAAGCTCCTGGCACGCCCACCCAGAGGCCATATGTTGTCCGGAAACAAGATACTAATGGCAAAGCAAAGGTATGTCAACAATGCATGATGAATGGTGCGGCTAGAATCAAGTTGCACAGGAACTTCAAAACATGAACCTCTTGGGCTTTTATAGTCACACCTACTTATTGAATAAGTTATAAGTGCACCTGCAGACACATTCTTAAAATATTGAAATGAAATCATACTAGCTCAAAAATAAAAAAAAACCATGTACAGAATTGTCTCTACCTACTTGGATAAAGCTTGTCGTTGTTGTTCTTATATGAGCAGAGTTGTATGCAAAACTTAGTTATTGTATATTACTTTGATTTACTTTTAATAATGTTAATGAACTTTGCAAGCCTCTTAGAAACTTGGATTACTATTTAGGTAGATAATATACTCTAGAGAAGGTCTACAATCTACTTTTATCATCATAAGAATTGATGTATATTATAATTATTCTTTATTTATATGATGAATTTGCATGTGCCCATAACTTATGCTTTGAAATAGTTGTTGTATCAAGTATCCATGTCAGATACAATGATGAAAGTTGAAACCGATACCTTGTGTTGATAATAGTTTTGAAAAGTTTGTAGTCTTTCCCCATACTTATGCTTTTATCTTTGAACCTGGCTTCTTCAGGGTTTCTGCTTTGGCTGGTGCAAATAGTGATTTCTGCAAAGAGATGAATTTGATTCTCAACAGAAAGAGAGATAAAAATATTCTTGTGATTGATCATGAGGTCTGTGTAGCACTTGTAAATATTCAAGGACCAAGGATCTCATCCTGCAGCAAAAATCAATGAAATGCGTTTACGGTGACTACTTTACAGGATCAAACTGAAACCCAATGTATTTATCAGGACCAAAATATGCTTATATATGTAATACATATGATTTGTTAAATAAAAGCACTTACCAATCAGACAAGATTATGATTTTTCTTTCATTTCCTTTTGAGCCTTTTGCTGTGTTATTTAGTGTAATTGTCTGCTTTGAATTTCAACTTATTTTTATTTAGCTGTGATCCTGAACCATATTAATTATACAATTCTTTCCTAATGAATTGGTGGGTTGTTAAAAGGATCTCTTGCGTCTTGTGGTTCTCTTAATGGTCAAATATCTCTTTTTTGGAAGATTAAAAAAAGCTCTGTTGTGGATATATCAATTAAAATTTCTCACTCATTTACTCTTGCATATGGAATTGTTGGCCCAGGAAAAAGGCACTCAGTATGTGGATTTATTTATGATTTTTTTTATCGATTGCTTGATCTATTTATTAGTTATGGTTGCAAGTCTTCGTATTTAGCCGGAGCTTCACGTTAATTATGGTCAATGTGGATATTTATGTCGTTCTCTACTGCGCACATTTTACCCCAATGATCAGGTCTGTTTGTAATTACGTTAGAGAAACACGTCTATTTAAATTGAGATAAAATTACTTACATATTTATTTTGTAAGTTATATTAAAAAATTATCTTTCACCGTTAATTCAATCAAGCACCGAATCAATTGGAGCATTTGGCAAAAGAAAATGACTAATAAAGAAGGTTTGTAACCATGGAACAAAGAAGGGAAAATGATTGGTGTTTCCCACTCAGTGTTGGAACGGATGAATGAGGGGATAGCGTATCAGACTAGAGAGGGGTGAGAAATTTTCATTTTCTGATTTTCTGCTTACTTTCTTCGGTAGGTTTTGCAGGCGCCTCAGATGCTTAGAGGGCTGGATGGGTAGTTAGGTCCGGTAAAACAGGTAGGGCCTATCGATTCAACCTGTCGCGGGTTCGGACTCTTCTAACTCATCCGTCCAACTTGCAACCCGCCAATTCTTTTTTAATTTTTTTAAAAAATATATTTTATATTTTTTTATTTTTTTTTATTTTAATATTTTTTATAAAGTAGGATAAATAATACATAATACATTTAAAAATAATATAAAATACTTATTTTTTCATAATACTATATTTAATACTTATATTTTTAAAAAATTTTAAAAATATTATTATTAAAAATTTATTGATTGAAAAAAATTATGTAACTTTACAATATTATGGAAAAAAGAAAAAAAAGAAGTTTATTTAAAAAAAATATTTGTATAAACACTTTTTCCTGTCTACATTGGAAGAGCGTTTTCTGTTTATTTTTTTTAAAAAAAAAAAAGCGAAACCAAATAAATTTGCAAGCTTCAAGAAAACGGCGTCGTATCCTAGGTGGACGCTGAGGGAATCATCGGGCCAAAGCTGGGACAATCCGGACGCGACCTTTTCACTGGTGCGTATCGAGAGATCTGAGGAAGCAGGAAGCCGGAGGTCTTCTGGGAGACGGAGAGCAACTTATTGGCGTGAGGCTGGTCTTCTCTCTATCCCTTCTATTCTATTATTTTTTTCATTTTAATTTCAATAATATCTTCTTTGTTTTATGCTCTTCTATCTGTCTAATTATTCCAGAATCGAGGCTCAGAGCTTCCCCCAATCACCATTGTGGTATCTATTGTTTAATCTTTGCCTGGATACTGATTTCTGATAACGAGTTCTCTTCTGGGTCGAATAATTTTTTTTTTTGTTTCTGATGGTGTATTTGTTTGTTTTATTTCTCATGAAAAATGAAATTTGAGGACTTGATTGTACTTGTACATTATTTCAGAACAAAACTCTGATCAGTATGATTTAATGTGCCAATCGACATTTGGATATACGACGTATTTAGTTGACTTGATCGTTTATTATGTCCTATATTTGGCTTTTCCTCATTGTTTTCCTGGCAAGGCAATTAAATTTCTCATACTCTAGATTTGAGCCTCCAGGTTAGCAATGGCGTGGAGAGGAAATCTTTCAAAGTACCTGAAGGAGGTTCGGTTTCTGATGTGCCAGACATCACCTGCAAGCTCAACCACAAGGTCATAATTTTAGTACCCTCTCGCTTGATAAATTTTCGTGTTTTCTCTAACCACGCACACACACACACATCCGATGTGCTCACTGGCTAAACTTAAATACACCTTCTATGCATCTTAGTCTGATACGAGCCCTCATTATTATCCCAGGGCATTTGTGGAGAAGAATTATAAGGAACTAAAGACATTGAATCCCAAATTGCCAATACTGATCCGTGAATGCAGTGGGGTCGAACCCCAATTGTGGGCAAGATATGGTATCACCTGTCATAATTTCATTTTATGTTTTTTGGTGATTTGAGTTTCTCATGCTGTAGTTGTTTATTCCCTCTGGATGACGCTATGAATCTTAGGATTTGCTTTTTTATAATTTCTCTGTTCCCCCAGAGACATCTAATGTTCCAAACTTCTAGAGTTTTAATCCTGGCCCTTTTCTTCGTAAGACTGTTTGTAGAAGATTATACTTTGAAGTATATTTTGCTTATCTCTCCCCGCCCCCTCTGTCTGTAGAAGGGGAAGAAATGGAGATATTCTGGAAGCAAAGTGACAGGAGGAAGTCCTTCTAAAATTTCATCGATCTTTCTGTATTTTGTAATTTACTAAATGAATAATAATGCTTGTCGTCGGGTGTGACATACGAACGACAAAATCAGCATGCTAACATTAGGATCAGATATCTGTAATCTTTCATAGGATTTAGTGTTGTTATTGCATCCTTGCCAGGTAAAAAGTCCACAAAGTAATTGTGTATGCGTTACTTGTTCGTCACAGACTTGGGTGTTGAGAAAGGCATCAGATTGGAAGGTTTGTCAGAGGAGCAAATTTCCAAGGCCCTTCAAGATCTGGTAAAAGCTGGAGAGTCTTTGAAAGCTTGATGTTATCTTATTGCCCCTCTTGAACTGTATGAAGTGGAATAAGTAAGTCCCTGTTGCAGTACTTTTATTGCAGACTGCTAAGTTTTTCCGTGTCTGAGTTCTCTGGTGTTCCAGATTTAATTTCCTTGCTTCTTCATTACAAAACTAGTAAGATTCAAACTGTCTTGAACATGCTTTTTGACTGTTGAGTAATGTTATCCTGATTAATCTATTCAGAACACAAGCTGAAAATCATGTTATGATTCGGTTCTTGTATTAATTACCCTTCCAAGCATCATCCTATTCGCATCACAATTTACTTGTTGTAATTAGGCTTCATAAAGCATAATTCCTACTGGTTCTAAACTTTTAGCCTGAGAAGGAGAATTTTTCAGATGCCCGAATTATAGGATTGTGATATGCTTATGAAGTTCAGCAGTCAACTTCATATTCTATTCATTTGGGTTTCAATGTGTCAACAACATGCTTTGGTCAAAAGAGCTCAAGGAAACTACATAAAGTGACGTATAGAACAATAATTTCATCATTATTATGGTTAATCACCATTATGATCGTTCTTTTTAAGGAAACGAGAAACTTAGAATCAATGCTGAGACCGGGCTTGACCTTTCATTAAACTGGCTTGATCTCTAACATCCTAGGGGAAAGAGGGATAAAGTTAAAAGGGCTTGCCTGTCTTCATTACGTCTAATGTCTAGGGCCAAGTCATTTTACTCTATTATGCATAAGCTTAAATCTAATGACCAAATTTCGTTCTAAAAGCCTGGCGAGTAGTATTTAATTAAAATTGTTGGCATGAAATTAGTAATGATCATGATATAGGGATTAAATCAATAATTGAGAAAAAGTCTGAAAGCCAAAAGTCTCATTTTACCCAAAATCACTTTTAGTTTTTACATTTTACATGCGTAACTTGATATTTTAACTTTTAACTTTTTTTTTAATTTTGAAAACTTATATGGGTTTTCATTGAAATTAAAAGATATATAAAACAAAGCTTTCTTCTCATTTCAATATTTCACTTCCATCCATCACTTGTTAATGGAATGTTAATCGCACTATTAAATTCCTCATCAACATAAACATTGTTAAGAATAATTTAAACCTAAAAAATAATATTAAAGTTTTCATCTCATCTATTTAAAATTATTTATTTAGTAATTTTTTAAATACATGCATGGACTTATAAACATCTTGCAAACATAAACTTTAAATCATTTGACATTATTATGAAATGAAACAATTTGTATAATTTTTTAAAAATTATACAATGTCTTTTTTGTTAAAATTTGTATAAACAATCAAAAATAAGTTTAAAAATTCAATAGGATAAGGAATAAATAGGTAAGCAAAATTTATTACGATATAATTTTTTAAAAATATATTTTAAAATTTTAAACATTAAAAATTATTTGAATAATATTAATTATTTGGACTAGAGTCAATATTTTGAACATTGGGAAAAATCTCAAAAAAGTATTTTTCACTCTAATAAAAGTGTTATAGTAAACTTAAATTGATCATGATGAGACTGTGAGTTACAGCGCATCAGCATTACGGAAGTCTTTTTTTTTATAGAACGTGCGTAAATATTACCAGTGCCACGTGGAAACACCCGCTTCGTCATTCTCAACGCGCTGGTGACTTCACACGCTCTCCGTCAACAACCGGCTCTTCGCCCTCTGTTCCTTTATGATCCCTCTTCGCAGAATCTTCCTTGTTCGAATCGAAACGAAAGGGAGGAATCTACCGATTC
>JANTPZ010004771.1:0-30268 GCA_025593235.1 Vachellia pachyceras | reverse complement strand
CTCCCACCAACATGATATTATTTGCCTTTATCACTACCTGTTCATCGTAAATTCCAGCCTTCACATATATCACGTATCTCCCACTACTACCTTTTGGTGCTGCATTTATAGCATCATTGATAGTTGTGTATTTTCCTGTTCCATCTTTAGCCACAACGACGTTAGCCCGAGAAGATGAAGAAGAAGACTGCAACAACTTCCTATCTCCAGGCTTAACCCATCTTGGAAACCCATCTTTATAACTTGGTTCTTTGTGTTCAACTTTATTCAAAGCCAAAGTGTTGCTCAACAACTTAGTGACATTGTTGGACATTAAAGGCAACACGTGGTCCTGAACCCCAAGCTCGTAGAAGCCAGCTCGGCACGTTTCGATGTTGGTGAGAGCGGTGCTAAGCCACGTTTGGGTGTCATCTTGGGAGCATTTGGTGTTTGGGTCTAGGGTTTTGTTGAGTCTATGGATAGTATGCTCGTAAAGCTCAAGACAATCAGCCCAGGCAGCTTTCTCACGTGAGTTCCTACACTTTGAGCCTAATGAAAGAGTGTTTGCATGACCTGTTCTTGGGCTAGTTGAAGTGAAAGCTTGAGAAAATCATCGCTGTTTTTTATGATCTTCTGGCTGTGAATGGAATTATTATGGAGGAAGTACTCACATGGTTGAGGATTAGGCGTTTGGTTGCACCAAAGCGTAACCTCATTCCATGAATAACCTGAAACAGAAGGGCAAAGTAGAAATAATGGAACAAATAACACAACGGCGATGAGCATGAATAAGCCAAAAGCTTTCATACTTAGAGCTCTTGTACTTTTCTATGTATGGCTTGGGAGGGAAGATTGCTTTTAGTGTTTGGATGGGTTGCCTTTATATAGAAGAAGCGAAGATTGAGTTGTTGGCTTGTTAAGGTACATGACACTTCATGCAGACCCTTATTATGTTTTGATTTCGTAGTGGTTTTCGATTTCGACTTTGCATGCATGCTTTATTTGATTAACACAGTAGTATACCTTCTATTTTGTTGTTTGTTCATGGTTAGCATCTGTCTTTGACTTTTACGTAGCAGCTTGTCAAAACTTGTTAAGTCGTCAACTGTTTTTATTAATTTAGTGGATGCCAGTCATAGTATTTGACCGACTAAAATGCTACAAGCTACACAGAATCATCCTGTTTTTATACCACCATATGGGGTGTTATTTTCTGAATCCTATTATTAAATATTCAAACAACCAATTAATTGGTTTTGAGGTTCATGAATGCCCCTTCTAGTACAAGTGTCTCATATAGGATTCAACTTTAAGATCTAAAAGGATTGGCCTTACACAGCTAAACCAAACATGTGTTGGTGGAATCATCATTCCTTTTAGTTAGAATTGAAGACTTTATATTTCCCCCATAAAGACAAATAAAGTCTGAAATCTTAATGTAATTTAACGTTATTCAATAGAACTGGTTACTCTACTAAGCATTTTGTTAAGTATGGAGAGTTAATTATATCTGGATCTTCTATATCTAATTTGGGTGATCCAGAATAAATTTTTTTATAAGTCTGTATTTTTCTAAACAATTATTTCAGTAGATGTAGAGGAAAAATAAAATCTATCTCTTAACTACTTTTTTAAAAAAATGATTTTTTATTTAAAAAATCCCATTTAAAAAAATCTAAATACTTCATGTCTAATTATCCCTCCCTACTAAATATTAAATGCCAATATCAACTAGTTAGAGGATGTACAAGTAATCAATGACTGGAAATTCAATAATGAAGAAAACTAATAATGACCTGTTCATGATTTGACCTTTTCAAATCAAGAAGCTCAAAGATTTTTACTTTTGAGTCGATTGGCCCCAATCGGTTGATAAGGGAATTCCAAGTACGTAATGGGATTGGACTTAATTGCAAGCACAGATCTAACAAAGTTTGGTTACAATGAAATGAAAATTAAAATTTCCTCATTTTTAATTTTATGGTTAATTATTAATATTGATAAATTTAATTAAGCTTTCCAATAAGTAAAATCTACTGCGGACGTAAAAAACTGAATATGCTCGTGAATAAATAACACTACTAGATTTACTTCCTCTGGACCCAAATCTATGATGCCTTCAAGAAAAAAAATAATCCATAATATAAATTAATTTGTGGTTATTAATACTTTTTTAAAAAAATATTTACCATATTATAATTTACTAGAAGAAGGCTTCAAGTCTAACGTAGTGTTTTTTTTATACTCTTAAATATGAGCAAAGTTGAAAAATGTCTCAATTTTAAACGAAGTCAATGAGTCTAATACCATCTTTCTAATTTTGATGAGATAATTAAAAGCGATTTATTCACTCCATTATGTTCTTATTATAAATCACTTTTATTAATTCTTACAATAAAAACAATTAAAGTATTAACTTTGTACTAAATTTTAAAGTGATTTTTAATATTACACGTATTATTTACACTAAACTCAAATATCGTATTAGTTATTACTCTCTCACACTATCCTTATTAAATATGAACATACATGAAAAAACACTTAGTATATTTCTTAAAAATGATCAAGTGATTTATAAAAAGCATCAAAAGTATTTGTTAATTGGTGAGTTATAGTTAGGACAAGAAAGGGTGTACATGAAGAACAAAAGCTTTTAATGATTGAAATTCAAATGGCCAATCGAGAATCTTGCTTTTTCCCCAGGTGAAAGTTTCTGACTTTAAAATCAACTTGTCAATTGTTAAAGCATTTCATGTCAAAAAAAAAAAAAAGTAACACACAGACGCAGGATACAACGGTTACGCTTTTGTTTTTAGGTAATCATAATCATAATCAACATCGTCATGATAGATCTTTTTCCCAAGCAAAACTTCCTAACAATACTACTACTAATATACGTAGGAGTTAGTTGATTTTTAAGTTCATTAAGAAAGTTAAATATCTTAATTAAAAGTATTTATTTATCAATTTATAACTTGATTAAAAGTATTTATTTATCAATTAAAAGTTAAATATCTTAATTAAAAGTATTATATTACATATCAATTTATAGCTTGAACAAATTAGGATGTGTATCAACATTTTTTATCATAAACGTGATGAGCAAGTGAGGAAGAGATCTCCAACTTTGTTTCTATCCTCTCATTCCTAAGATCTATGTCTACACTAGTAGAAAAAGAATTATTTAGACTACCCTATCTAGATCGTTTATGAAAGATGCGGTTCAAAAAAATAAGCGGTAACATTTTTGTAAATAATTTTGAACGTATGTGTTTTTTAGATTGGATATAAATAGAGATGGTCTAAAAAATACATTCTATAAATCACATATAGGAAGGTGTGGTCTAAAAATTGATAATTTAGACCATACATTATATGCACTCTAAAAGATTGATCTTCTAGACGGCATCTAAGAAGGTGCGGTTTAAAAGATGAGTTCTTTTAAACCATACCAACCTAGATGCGGTTTAAAAGATGAGATCTTCAATTCAAATTTCATTGCTCCATAATAAATTTTAATTTCTACTTTTTCACAAGCTCCATTTATTCTCTCCTTCATCTAGCTCCAAACCCAAGTTTTTTGTCTAGTATATTGAATTGAATCTCTCTGTTTTGTCCATGATTTGACCAGCAAAACTACGGTGGTCTAAGTGAAGAGAAATGGAGGTGCCTTTGAGCCATTTCACAGAAATCAACGGCTCCGTCAAGAGAAAAAATGGAGGTGCCTTTCACAGAAATGGAAGTGAAGACATCTGTAAAAAGTGGGGGTGTCTTTCACCCATTTCACAGAAAATTTCCGACTCCATCAAAGGCGAAAGCCACCCTCAAGGCGTCAGATTTGTACCAAAAAGTATTCTCCTGAGTGAAGCAAGACTTGTATGCATTGGCTTGTGCTTGCTAATTGGTCCTAATTAACTAAAGGCTCTCTGACCAAATCATGTACAATAAAAGGCTCTATGAAATCGTCGACCCTTCAAGTGCAAGACTTGTATGCGTTGTCTCCCTCTAGGTGTCATTCCCAAGATCGTTGGCATCCCTCCAGATGCCGAGCTCTAGCACAACAAGATATACTTCCTCACATCGAGCAACGAGGACGTTACATACAAATCATCGATGGATCTACCTTCTCCATCATCCCAAACCGTTGGCAACAAGGACGCTATCCCCTCTGCATATAGAGACCATGGCTATGGCTAATCTGTGAGGGTGCACCAGAAAAAGTGATATTTTTAGATAGTATGTAGGGGATACGGTTTTAAAAGTAGACTTTTTTAGAACACATCGGTTTATAAGTCTTGTTATTTAGTGTCTTTTTAGATCTCGCATTCATTTATTTAGTCCATACTTTAGGATGCAGTCTAAAAAGTGTATACTTTCCAACTCACCATTATTTAAACCGAATATATATATGCAATTTAAAAAGCCTTTTTTTATGCACTTTAAAAAGCGTTTGTTTTTCCACTAGTGCTACTTCTTTGGCTTCCCTAAACTCTAAAAGTAACTTCTTTGATTTTTGAAACTTTCAAATATGATATGATTGTTTGCTGGCTTTTTTTTCTTTTTTGTTGTTGTAGATCTTGTGATGTTTAGATTATTTAACTTTTAAGAAAGCTTTTTCAAGTTTACGCCAACAGGATTCAAGAATGTAATTATTTAGATCATTCTTGTCTTTTAATTATTATCATAAATAGTTCAAGATGATACTTTATAAATATCCTGAAGAAAGTTAAAATTCTAAAAATTATTCCCTATGTTTTTTAATAAAAAAAAACTCCTTTGAAAGCTTTATTTATATCTAAATATAAGATTTTAAGAAAATTTGTGAAAAATTTATTCAGTTTTTTTATTATCGTCTTATGCAAATGCTCTTCTGTTTATTAAGTAATGTGACTAGTGAGACAGTTAAGTTGAAAAAAAAAAATATTTATCACATAGTTAGAAAACTAAAGTGATATTCAAAATAGAAGGATAGACTGATTGTCACAAAAAACTAAAGTGATATTCAAAATAGAAGGATAGACTGATTGTGACAAAAAACTAAAGTGATATTCAAAATAGAAGGATAGACTGATTGTGACAAACTTTCTTACTCTGTATAATTGAATTTGTATGACAAACTTTCTTGCTCTGTATTATTAAATTTGTAATCATGTATTATTTTAATGTGTATACTTTTTTCTAAAAATAATTTTGTTTCTAAATCTAGTTTTATTACATTGTGAGAAAATGTAGTCATATAAATGCAAGAGTCATAACTAATTCCAATAAAAAAAACTAATTCTGATTGTTCAGATTTTTTTACGACTTTTAGTGGTGAGTTGTGGGTGAGTTTTGTACTCTGGATCGGATTGATACTATTAATGGTTTGTGGGTAGGATGTCTTGCAGCTCTCGTGCCTTGTACCTCAAGGATTTAGTATGATTTGTGTGAAATTTTGAGGTTTACTATAACATAATATGTTACACCCTTACCCCCATCCTGTCAGTGTACAGAAGAAGCATTACATTTTATAATTCCTTTTGCACTTTCAGATTTCTCCACTCACCCACACACAAGTTCTCCAGTTCCAACTCTCTACTAGGAGGTCTTGGCTTGAAATTCTCATTTGGTCACAAAATGAAATAGGGAGATTTAATGTGGGGTCCCACATAGTGAAGATATTTAGCAAATAGTTCCAAATTTTAAAATATTTAAAAAATGGTCCCATTGACAACAGAGGTGTTGTCAATGCGGTGCATGGTGTTGTCACTTGACAACCCCTGACAACACCATGTGCTGTATCAATGGGATCATTTTTTAAATATTTTAAAATTTGGGACCATTTGATAAATAAGTCCCTTATTTGGAACTCAACAGTAAATCTCCCAATAAAATATGCACACGTGGTGGGCGGATGTTGGAACACTTCGTGATCGACGATGAGTTGTATCACACCTTTTATGCAGGGTATCTTTTCCAATCATTTTATACACATTAGAACACCATTTATGTCAAAAAGCCTTAAACTTTGAAACTAAAAATTTTGCCAATGAATTATTATTCTTTTGACTAATTTCCGTTTTACAGTGAATTTTAAAAAATCATAACTAAATGTGAAATAGAGATTGAGGTGATTCAAAGCTCTACTCGAAACTCCTTAAAAGATTTAGTAGGAAAAATATTCACTTAAATCAATTCATTGCCAATCAGTATCAGCTTTGTACAAATTCCAAAATGCCTAAATAGGTACAAAACTGTTTTCCATATTTTTCACCTTAACTTTGCAAAATAATAAATGGAGACATACTCATCCAAACGAGATATATTATATATGTGCTTAAAGCTTATAAGCTTTAATGCAACTTTAAGCATACAAAATGTCATATCTAAGTTAGATACATATCATACTCATAACAGAAATACAAAGTTGCTGTTTGTAGTATAAATACATAGAATCAATATTTACATAAATATGGATTTCAAGTAACAAAGAAGTATCAAAATATTATCAAGCCATCTCTCCTTTCCTTTTGGAGTTCTTGCACCTATGTGATCATAGTAATTGGATAGAATGAGATTCCATAGAAACCTCAATAGCAAGTTACACAACAATAATACTAACAAGCAAGAATATTATGTTTCATATCTTGGATTTTGGACCTTAAAGCTCAATAATGAGCCAAAATGATATATGCTACCAAGCCTAGATGAGCAATAGTCCCAAAAGGTAGCTCATAAGATAAAATGATTTTTAATGACTACTTAGCATTCGACCCTCCTAAATAAAGATTAAATGTGAAATTAAGGTTAGCTAAGAGGCAAGTGAAATAGTAGACATCCTATGCCAACCTTGTATGTCTATTGTCCAGTGATAGGGTGAAAGCGTAATTTTTGAAAATTTCGGGTTGTAAGTGTAATTTTGGAAATTATGCTCCAAATTTCAGAAAAAAATCATCAGAGATATAGAAAGATAGAGAATATTTCCCAAGCTATATTTGTTGCATAATTGAGGTCTAAAGAGTAGAAATTACCTCAAAAATGAATTTCTAGTATTTAATTGATTTTTGGCGAAACAAAGAATTATTAGACAAATATAATTATTAAAATTACTAGGAGGCCTCAAATAATTGTTCAATTATAAGTGGAAATTATTTTAATAATTATGTAATTTTATGAAAATATTTCCATGCTCAAGACGGAAAGAATTTAGCCAAAACAAAATGTAAGGGCAGTGAATCCTAAAAAGGGTTTTTACTGAAAGTTGTCAAAGGAGCATTTTAGGAAATAGTTCAGGCATGAGAAAAATTAAGGAATTATTCCCTGATAGAGATGAATTTTTAATGATCTCTTAATGGTCATTCCCCTAATAGAAAAATTCCTAATTCTCCCTTTTAGGCTTCAACTCTCACATAAAGTTCTTGTTTTGGTAATTCAAAGTTAGAGACGGCTTTTTACTAATGAATTAATATTGATCAGAGAACCCTAAAAAACATTTGAGGAAGGTTAGTCCTTATTAATTGGAACATTAGAAATAAAAAGTAATTAGAAACTCATGAGAGATTTCCAAGTGGCCTAATTACTTATGAGAGACCTCCAAGTGGCCTAATCTTATAAATATAAAGTTACACTACTAGAAAATCGGAATTAGTGACGAAAAATCAGCTTTAGTGACGGAAAAATCAGATTTAGTGACGGAAAAAGTCCATCGCTAAAACGAGGGTTGCTAAATTTAGCAAGGGAACACTCCGTCGCTAAATAGCAATGAAGTTTCCCCTCGCTAAGTCCGTCGCTAAATTAGTGACGGAGTTAGCGATGGATATTCTAATTCAGCGATGGAAAATTCCGTTGCTAAATTTACAATTCCGTCGCTAAATGTGTTACATTCCATCCTTAAATTTGACAATTCCGTCGATAAATTTGACAATTTAATGAGGGAAACATTCAAAATTTCGTCACTAAATTTTTTTATCGCTAATTAGAAGATTATGCCTTACTTTTACTGGCCAAATTTAATAATTCCGTTGCTAAATGGGCAATTGTAACCTACATAGTTGTCGCTAAATTTAACAGTTTCGTCACTAAATACGTTATATTTCCGTCATTGATTTTACATATGAATTCACTACGCATTTAAAAAAATATTTTATAAACAAATCCTATTTAATCACACAATTAACCCAAAAAACAAATTTTAAGTAGTAATATCCATTTACATAGTGTCTTTAACCATAAGCATACATTCTAATATCTGATAAAAATCTTAAAATTACAAAAATACATATAAAAGTTAAAAACTCCAAATAATACAGTCATTGTTCAGTGATTTGGATCTAGTTGAACTCCAAACTGTATGCTCAATTGGAGCATCTAGATCAAATTCCAGTAGCAAATGTGTGACATTTGGAGCAGGCCTGCTGATGTTGTCAATAAGAAGATGTAAATATGTAAATCATATATAAGAACAACAATTTATAAAATTAAGCATATGAAAAGATAGAATTGAGGCTGGGTTGGAATATAGAAGGAAGGTGCCGGATTAGACTAACTTGCACAATCAGGATGCCTGGATCATCATTAGTACTTTCTATAATCTGAGACTCTTCTGACCGCAACTCAAGGCAGGCCGCATAATCCTCTATGATATGACTAGAAGAATCATTAGCACTTGCAGCATTAGTACTTGCAGCATTGGATTTGAGCAACAGTTGAACAAGCTGAGCCATGCGAGAACTGAACACAAAATAATCATACATAAATAGCATGTCATTATGAGTGATATCCAGTCAATAACAAGAAACTAAGAGGAAATCAGAGTGCCTTAAAATACTCATGATTTTGATAGAACATTGCTGGATTTATCTCAGTGAATCTGCAAACCATTATCTCAGTGAATCTGCAGACTATTTGAATGACACATAGAAAGGATAAGCATAACCCAAAAAAATAAAATGGCACCAACTAAATCAATATTTTAGTCCACTAGAGTCCAAACACGAGAATATATGGTTCATGCCTATCCAACCATTGTCTATCAGTATCTCCGAAAGTAAGAGCATAAACGAACAACAAATATTCAATAAAATCAAAGTCATCCACGACTCTTACTTATCCCCACCACTTTGAATAATTTTTAAAATGGTCCTATAGAGATTGTAACCCATTTCCATCACATCAATATTATACACAAAATCTAATATCATTCTCAATTTTTACCCTTTTTTAGTACATAAATGTCACCCAATAATTTGCATAATCTCAATTTCCAATCTATAGTCTATAGATGTAACAAAACAGAGAAGCTAAAGCAATCAATCATGAACGATTCAACACTTATAATAGTCAATTTTTGCAAATTTCAAGCTTGAAGTGCCGTCAAAATAAACATTAAAGTTTTCATGGATATGATGGAGAGGTAGACAGTGCAAAAATTGATCAACAGATGTGTATTGCCACGCTTTTGACAAGGTTTGAACCTGAAAACAAGTCAAATTTGGAGAATAAAAAAATAGAATTGTGAGGAAGAGAATAAAAGAAACATAACTAGATTGACTAACTTAAAATAAGCAAAGTTTAAAACACATTTCAATCAAAATAAACTACAAACGGTGGTTTTTGTGAATTTTGATATTTGCAGCAGTGTATGAGAGTGCCAACACTAGATACTTCTAGTTCTATTTCAAATAAATGAAAAGAAATAACTTTTTAGAGGCAACCTTGAATTTGATTCTTGGAAATGAATCTAAAAATAGTAGCAGCAACCTTTTAGAACACAGTTGCTAACAATTGATGAACTTAATAGTTATTAGAACAACTTGTCTGATTCAAAAAGAGAAATCAACACATAAAGTTAAGAAAAAAGATAGAATACCCCAGAAAAGCAATAATAAAACTTAACCATCAACGGAATTTCCCTTTCTCCTTTGATTTACCTATAGAATTCAGCAAACATGTCTTTGTCACTAATGTAGGCAAGCAGCTTGACCACCTGCACATAGACCAGCCGAGAAAAAGAAGTCAAGACTCTGGTTTACATAAGCAAATGTCACATTTACATTACTGCAAATCTTTTCAAGAGTATCTTCAATTGCTTCATCACTCAATTTTTCACTTCCTCCTTTCTTAAAAATGTTGTCACAGAAATGTGATACATGATTATCCTACTTCCTATATGACCAATTCCAGTCAAAACAAATCATTTTCCCTAAGCTTATCACAAAACATGATCAAAACACTTTCCAGTCATATAACAATATAATTATCCTACTTCCTACATGACCATTTCAAACAGATCAAAACATTATGGAAAAGTGAATGATTCTAAAAACAGTCATTTACATATGCTAGGTATTTGTCATGCAGCTCATTCTCCTTCTGAACAAAAATCTGAAGAGAGAAACCCAATTCAGTTCCCTCTCAAGAAAATATTGATGTCTTAGAATTAAGAAGTTTCAACCATTACCTGTTCCTACATGCCGACAACATCTCTTTTCTCTGCGAAACATTTTGCAACCAAAATATTACTTTTTTGGGCCTGAACTTGTACATCACTGCATGATAATTCTGACAGTAAACATAAAGCAACTATGTCAATTTTAACTTTCAAAGCCCTATCCATAACTGATAAATAAAAACCAATTTCAGAAAATAACTTGTTTACAACTTATCCCAGATTTATAGGTAGGCACTTCAGCAAAGCGGGGTTTAAAAAAAATATAAATGAATGAACAGTAGACCAGATAACTGATTGGGAACAGACCTTTTTATTACTAGTTGCATCTTCAGCCTGCTTCGCCAGCTCCATTGCTTCATTAGTAACATGCTACAATATGAGAGGAAATAGAACATCATTTAACCAAACCAAAATAATCACACTTCTTATTGGCATAAAAAACTAGAAGGAAAAGCAGAAAGAAAAGCTTAACTCTAAACAAACCAAAATCCACAAGAAAAATGGAAAGGAGAGAACTTTACCTCATATTAGAAGAAAATGACTACGGAGGAAGCCCAAAATATGAAATTATGGGATGATGGACCAAGCCCTGAGTCTGAGACAAGCCGATGGAATAAGGATTGACAGAACAGGGATAGATGAGCTGGATGATGGAGCTGGGCGATTGAGCTATCCACGCGACAGAACCAAGCTAAGTGATGATGGATAGAACTGGATGAAGGTTGAGTTATGTACGGGTGTGAAATAGGGAAGGCTACAGGACTGAGCTCGTGATGGAGTTGGGCAAGCAAACAAGATGATGGAACTGAGCTGGATCTGTGCACGTGAAAGGACAACGGAGCTAGTTGTAGCTGGGTCGACGGAGCCAGCTGGGCGACACGTAACAGGGACAGACGACGGAGCTTGAAATGATGACTGAAACAGTGACTAAGCTCGCGCCTGGTGACAGATGGATGTCGACAGGTCTAAGCTCTGGGTAGAGGTGCTGGAGCTATTGGAGTAGGTTCTGAATGGTGAGAATGAGAGGCAAGCAAGACAAGAAGCACGGAGGAAGTATGATATTAGGGTTTGAGGGTGTATGTGGGCCGGGGGTTTACAACTCAAAATTAAAAAAAAAGAGGGAAATTTGATTCAAAAATTTTAAATGTAAAAATGGAATATACATGCAAAATTATGGGAGGCAAGCAAGTTTAATTTTTAAGCTTATAAAATTAAAAGTGCAAAGTTAGCTCTCCAAGAGTAGTTATACATGAAGAGGTAATGTTTCCAAGGACCTAATGAGTTTAGCAAATTTTATGTCATGTTTATTTAGAGCCATTGAACATTATCAAAGTAAGAATGCAATCTTAGACAATGATGTTCCTAGTGTGAAATGAAAGACAGAGAAAGTAAAAGGGCGATAATATAGTTCCAAGGTAGCAAACTTTATCCTACCTTTATGCTTGGTTGTGCTTGAATGAATTGACATGTTTGTATGTTTTATGCTATGTGAAATCATGAATCAATATACATAATTATGTGTAAGATATAATGCTATAGGCCTATATGCTTTATAAGTTATACATGATAGTTTTCAAACGTGTCATTTAGTAAAAGTGTTAAGATGCAAGCATGTTTAATTATCAAGCTATACCATATATGTTGAGTGGTATATATTTCCTACTAAGATTCCTTGAATCTTACCCTCTCAAAATTAACCATGCTAGGTCAGAAGCTTTCAAGAAAAAATAAATGCAAGGGAAAGAAGGGTAACTATAGCAAGTGATAAGTTTTTATAGCATCCTCTTGCTAGAAGTTGTGTATGCACAAATATTTCATAGAGGAATTCTTCGGTGCATCTTGAGCACCACGTAACTTGTGCTTTGACCAATCACATGATTTCAATTCAAAAAACAAAATCTTACCTGATAGCCTACATGTTATTCCTTTAAATTAAATATTTTAAGTCACATGTAACGATCGAACAGGGCATAATGTTCAGAAGAGAGATTCAGCATCCTAATTTATATCATCTGCTAATCACACAAAAATTAATAAATTGATATGATCCAGAGTTGAGTAAAGAATTTTAACTTTTTTGGAAAATAAGGAGATACACCGACATGAAATGGAATTAAAATGAATGTTGCCAAAAATAAATTGTCAATGCTACCATCAAATATATTTGAAATGTATATAAATTCCAAATATAGGAAGAAGCATTTCCAAAAAAAATGTGCCCATTAGTTTTACAGTAACCAATAAGTCTCAAACATAAATTCTTCTATCAGAAGCATTTCCAGAAAAGTGTCAATAAACTACTGGCCAATAAGCAACTAGATATATGCTACTAAATATTAAATCACAAATTTAATGATACATGTCATATGAAAGATTGAAATTTATGGAGTTGAGACCCTGTACTGGTTGTTGCAAGAATCATTGTTACCTCTTCCTTACTCCCGCAATTATGTGAATCCATGTACCTTATAGTAGATCTATTTAGAAACCCTATGATTAGATGAGATGATAGGGTCTCTTCTAACTTAACCATGGGTCATGGGTTCGAAACATGGGAACCACGGGTCATAGGTTTGAAACATGGGTCTATTATATCTTAGAGGCCAGGGCATGAACGTTAATGGTTCCTATCATGCCTCAATCCAAATTAGTTTGGTGCATGTTATGGTATCTAATAGATCTCCTAGCCCATGATACCGGGTGCACGCACACAAAAAATCTATTTGGGGGATTCCTTTAATCTTGTGGTGTGTAGATCACAAATCAAAATAACTAAAAATGACATTTTATCAACTCAAGAATAAACCAATCTATTAATCTGTCCATTATATATGAACAATTACACAATCCAACCATAAGGTCATGTAAGCTAAAATTAGAATCAGTGAGAAATTATCTAAAGTTATGCTACAAACATTACATTTACAGCAGTTTTAGAGCCACAAGCTAGATAAATAAACATCAAGTTGATTCTTTTGCAACAAAATCTACACAACCAAACTTGGACAAGTTTTCCTACACTAGTTCATTCTCCTTCCACCTCTCGACACAATTTATAAGTTTCAAAAGATTGCATATGCTTCATTATGAGGTATTCTTACAGGTAAGTGTGGCAAAGAATGTAGCAACTCTTTTATACATATGTCTAAGGCTAAAAAAACTTCTGATATATGATAAAACACTAAAATTTGCATAAATAAATCAAAATGTATTGACCACTATTAATCAATAGCTTAGCATAATAGAATATTCAATAATTATAAGCTTTAAAGTAGGTATAACCAATGGAAGCATATTGCAATTACAAGATTGAGAACTGCACATATATTCATTATGCTTGCAAGATCACAGAAGAATAATAATGCTACAAATGAAGATTAGTATTCCTATCAAGTGTGGTTTTGATAATCAACAAATATTCTTATCAAGTATATAGAAAGTAAGAACATTCATTCTATGTTTTACAATTAAAAGCATGAAAATGATAAATAATCGTCTGCTACTAAGCCAAACATAGCTCAATATAGTTGGAATGCGGTTGGTGGCATCAGTGATTAATTAAAATTAATGCTACAAATGAACACTAGTATTCTCATCAAGCTTGGTTTTAATAATCAACTAATATTCTCATCAAGTATATAGATCGAAAGTAATAACTTTCATTCTATGTTTTACAATTAAAAGCATGAAAATGACAATTAATCATCTACTACTAAGCTAAACGTAGCTCAATATAGTTGAAATGTGGTTGGTGGCATTAGTGATTAATTAACAATAATGCTACAAATGAACACTAGTATTCTCATCAAGCTTGGTTTTAATAGTCAACTAATATTCTCATAAAGTATATAGATAGAAAGTAAGAACATTCAATATGTGTTTTCATAATTAAAAGCATGAATGCAATTGGCAGCATTGTTAATTAATTAATGTGTTATTTATACTATGTAATTGGAACCTTTTAAGCATATCTATCTTCAAATACCTCCAAAAGCGTCAACAATAACATTAGCAAAATATTCAAGCAATCTACTAATTAAGATTATTTTAAGTCTATAACATATTATCCAGGATAATAATATGCCCCTTTCATTATTGATTAACGAACCAAATTGGAGATATGATAAATAAATCAACAACGCAATTCCAAAAATCTTGATCTACTTTCTACAAAATTACAAAATGTGATCTACTTTGTCATCCGTATTGCTTATGTATCACTACAGCAATAATAAAAACAAACCTTATCCATAAAAGTGAGGTAGATAAATGGTTTAAGTAATAAAAGCAATGTACTGGTTAAGATTCTTTTGGCTCAATTGTTGATTGCCTTATGGATTTAAGTATGAATGCAAAACTTCCTGTATGAACCAAAGCCTTCCATCCATCTAGACATATGTATCTTTAATGTTTTATATATGCCTTTAAATCACATGATCCAAATTTCTCAATAGCAACAACAATCTCTTGACCCACTGATTCAGACTTCTCATTAGAAGTAGTCTTGTTCTCTAAGACATTGGGCTTGTTTGGGAACTCCATTGGGAGAACGATTGTTGGGAGAAATGACTTTTAGTAAAATGCATTTTATTTATGTTTGGATAAACCGTTGGCCAAAATGTAGTTATGTTTGGATAACCATTTGCCAAAGTGGCTTTTCTCTTACACGCAATTCTAGAGAACTCAGCAGAGTCTTACACATCAACACCAACTCTCAAAGCAACCAATCAATATCCATCAAAAGTCCACATATTACAATACCCTCCTCCTTGCTTCCCCCTCCCACGCCCCACTTCTCTCTCTATGGACTAGGCAGCAAAAAGTTGTAGAGTGTCTTTTGTCCCTCCACTCATGTGTGGGTCTTGGATCTCCACTTTTAGCACCCCTTCCCTTCCTTTTGTTGATTCACTATTTCTGCTCCTCTGCAAAACAAAATTCATGGTAACTCAATCGAAGATTTCAGTTGATGCAGAGAGGGGGAGAACGGTGAGAAACAGAGATGTAGCGATGAAGTTTTTGATGAAGAGAAATGAAGGGATTTAGAGAAAACGTACCAAATCAATAGCCTCATTCTTGATCTCTTTAAGGCTGATCGTTGCCTTTCCTGCTGCCATCTTTGCCGCTGACTTGCTCAACCGGAGACCCCAAGAATGGAAGGAAAGAAGCCGAGCTGGGGAATAGAAAGGATACTCCTCGTCACCTTCTTCTTCAGATCAATTCGCAAATGGGTCCTATCAGAGCTTTACAAGCGTGTGGGTCAAGTGGCCGGGGAATGAAGGAGAAAGCCATTGAGACGTGTAGGTACGTTTCATGCCGTTGGGTAAAATGCATTACTTTCCAAACGCAAACCTCCTTTTGCCAGAATGAGAATGGATTTTGGAATGACTTTTGGGGCTCAAACGGGTTATCCAAACAAGCCCATTAAAAGCTAATGTATGATGAATCTTATACTGATCAATGAAATTCTTATGAACAGGGTCTGTGCAGAGTAGTCAGATACAATGGATGATATAACATAAAATGTTTTGGTTTGAAAGGATTAATGTAATATCCATATTTTTACTGTCGGTGTAAATAAAGGCCAAACCGATAGTTATAGGATGAGATAAGGCCAGAGATAGAAAGTACAGAAAAAAAGAAGTTGATGAACCAGAAATATCACAAGCAGTCTAGGCTGAATGGATTGAATTCCATAAGAACCTCACAATTAAGCGTGCTCGGCCTAGAGCAATGATAAGATGGATGACCTTCTAGGAAGGACCCAAATGTCATTTAAGGAAAAGATGGAAATAGAATTTTTAAAGAAGTGAGGGTAAGATTGGAATTTTAAAGGAAAGGTAAGGGCATTTTGTAAATAAGAGGAAATGTAAGGGACTTTTGTGTTAGAATAGGATTTAACCAAGAGGGGGGGTGAATTGGTCTAACATAAAAATTTGCACTTTAAAACACAGAATTAAAAGAACAAAGTCACCGAGGGAAGAGCAGAGAAGAACACAAAGATTTATCCTGGTTCGGTCTCCTTGACCTACGTCCAGTCCTCAGAGCACCTTTGAGATTTCCAAATCCACTATCTGAATGAAGTTGAGACTTCACAAGCCTGTACAATCTAGGAATCCACTCCCCCTTTCTCTTTTCACTAAAACAGAGTCACTCACTCTCTGTTTTTATCTCACTTCAAGCCCAGCTAACTCAAGGTCCCAACCTCGAGTTTCTCACAAGTTTTACAGAGTATTTTTGCCTTAGATATCTCTCTCAAAAGAGTAAATGGCTAATAATGAAGCTCAGAAAGAATTAAAGAAAGAATACAGTGAATGTAGTAAATGCAGCTTTGAATGCTCAGGATATTCGATGTTGTAGTCTCTGTATTGAATGCTTCTCCTTTTATAGTTGAGAGACTCTTAAATGTCTGTTAGACTCCATTTACTATCAGTTACTCTCACCATCTACCATTCAGCTTCTTCATTAATGTCATTAAATGCTTCTGAGTCAGATGAGGTTGAAAGTTGCAGAACAACTTTAAAAACTCCGAGTCTCGGATCATGCCTGTTTTTCTTTTTTCATTTAATGTTTCAAACCTATGCATTTATGAGAGCAGTTAGAATTCAAAAGTATCGTTACACACATAAGGAAAGTAGGTGTATAGAGTAGTTGAAATGTGTCAGAGACAAAGTTATCAGAGAGAGAAACACAATGCTCGAGCATAAGAATTTCAATGCTCGAGTGTAGCTCAAAATATTTCACAGAAAATTTTAAGTGCTTTGATGTAATGCTCGAGTATTACATGAAAGTGTTTTGAAAAGAGTTAAATACTCGAGTAAGAAATCTCAATGCTTGAGTGTTGATAATGCTTCCAATGATTACTTCAGTATTCTGTGCCAGTGTTTGAATATAAGGTTTGAGAATGTATAATACTAAAGTGCTAGATAATGATGCTCGAGTGCTATAAATGCTGGAAGTGAATGCTGGAGCATTATCAGAGAGTATTGGTGAACAGTGAAAATTTTCAGCTCGATACTCGAGCATAAAAGGCTAGTGCTCAAGTATTGACAGTGCTTGCAGTCAATGCTTGTAGTGTTGGCTTCCAGTGATGAGGGTCAGGTCACAACACTTGAGTGTTGTTAACCTGTGCTCGAGTGTTGGCTCTGCTGGAAGCTTTTACTTGAAGTATCACTTGACAGCACTACTAGAGACTCAACACTCGAGTACTGCATTTGCAGTGCTCGAGTATTGGCTTATGCTGTCAGTCAATACTGGAGGTGTTGTCTGAAATTGTTGAGAATAGTAGTCAACACTCAAATGCTGAAATACAGTGCTCGAGTATTGGCTTTGTTGTCAGCCAATACTTGCAGTACTACATTGCAGCATTGTTTGTAAGCCCTGTTTTAGCCTAATGCTCGAGTACTAACTTGCAATACTCGAGCATTGGCATTACTCTTTGCCAATGCTTGAATTGTTTACTCAGAGCATAGTTTAAAAAACTTATTTTCAAAACACAGTGCTCAAGTACTATATTCTAATACTCAAGTATTGACAACACTTAATGTCAATACTTGGAGTATTGCCTGGATGCACTGAATTTTCTTAAGTTTAAAACTTGCAGTGCTAGAGCATTGAATCACAATGCTCGAGTACTGTCACTACTTTGACAAAAACACTCGAGTATTTTCATGAAGCACTGAATCAACCTTTTAAAACTTGGGATTCAAAAACATTTAACAATTTCCTAGCAAAATTTTGTTATCATCAAAACAAGGTATCAACATTTTGGTCATTTGACTAAAGTTAAAGGTTAAAGCTGATCAAGATATTAGAAAAATTAACAGATGCCCAACAGATAGAGAAACATCTACTGATCAAAATGACAAAAGTTAGTTTTCCAAATATAGCCTAGATTTTTGTCTAGATAATTTTAAAGATCAGTAGCCAAAAATAATTATTTGAGGTATAAGGAGGCCTCAAATATCTGAGTTCAAGGTACAAAAAAATAATATGAAATTTCTAGTAGTTTATAAAATTATTGCCCAGAATACGAGAAAAGGTTATTTCCTCGTATCGGAGGGGAAAAGACCGAAAACCCTAGAAAATGGAATTTTCTTTGAATATTTATTATAGATATTCCGGGAAGCAGTTTGAGGAAAGCAAAAAGGTTAAAATATTAGTAAAAATTATGAAAATTTTAATGCCTAAAACTCAATTGCTTGTCAGTAGACCGTTTTTGGGTAAGGTAACCCTGTAGAAAATAGAGGATTTCCACAGGTAATATGGGGACAAATATTTTATTATATTAGTAAGTGATTTTTGGAGATTAAAAGATAATTAAAAAGGTCTCCAGAAAAGCAAAAAAAGTTACCGAAAAAAAGTTATTTTTATCGGTCTAAGTTGTAATCAAAGTAAGCAATCGGATTTCCAATTGATTTGGTTTGTGTAACCAGATTTTCTTCACTTTCCTTAGCCTTTAAGTCAGTCATAAATGAGGTTAATATGAGCAAGACAAGTTGCCTTTGTGTTGGAAGAATAATGGCCATTGAATCAAGAAACTTTGCAAGAAGCAATCACAACACTTGGATCAACTTAGCTTATCATTAAAGCACCTCTTATTAAGATGGTTGTCACCCAAGAGGGGGGGTGAATTGGGTGTTATCATCAAAATTTCTGAATCATAAGTTAATCAAAATAGAGTATGAAATCAGATTGAGTAAGAAAGAAACAATTAGAAATTTGAGAAGATGAAGGTAAGATAATCACACAACAATTTATCCTGGTTCGACCCTCTCTAACCTACGTCCAATCCTTACACTACTTTGAGATTTTCAATCCACTATAACATCCAAGTTTAAACCAGGTACTTGGAAAACCATTACAACCACAAGTTCTCTGTAGCACTTGTGAAGCTATTTCAAGTTCATAACGGTGGGTACTTGAGAACCCCATAAATGTTTCCAAGCTTTTATAAACCCACTCACGTTTATAATGTTGGTACTTGAGGAAACCTTTACGATCACTCCCCCATACCACACATAAGGTTACACTCTATTTAACTCAGGTCTATCCTAAGCGACTCTCAAAGGTTGGGATGATTACATTTGGGAAATGCTTCACTCTATGAAGCTGATTATATTGACATTGAAGCTCATGGAGAAGTATAATATTAGAGTCCTAAAGTGGTTGTGTGATTTTCTCGAATCCACACTCTCTGTTTTGTGTTTGGTGACTCCATATACTTCGTCTCCTTTCTCTTTTTGTTGCTTCCTTATATTTATAGATGTTAGTAAATTATATCCGTTGGAGAGAAGCGTTATATTTTCTACTTAGCTTTGGCTCTTATGCTTTGTTTTTCAAACTTGGTCTGCTCTAACATATTTGTTTGTTGAAAGAGAAAGAATAGCCATTGGAGTCTTGATAAGAAGCAAGTGTTTGTGAAGAATATTAATCCATTAGAAAGTGTTTTGTTTTAGTCACTCTTCTGCTTCATTGCCCAGTGATATGCATTAATGGGTTTAGCACACTATATGTCTGTTGTCTGTGAATTTTTCCATTGAGAGCCCATGCAGAAGACATGTTCAGAGATGCCTATTCCTTGTTAATAAGTCTAAGCATGAATCATTTATGAGAGCAGTTGATATTCAAAAAGCTACTACACAAATAAGGAAAGATTTGGTAGAGAGTAAGTGAAGTTGTCATACTTTAGTTGTCAGAGAAAAACTACTCAAGCATTACACTTCAATGCTCGGGTATTGCAATGTATATTTCAAAGAAAATGTCAATGCATTTGATAAATGCTGGAGCAAAGATGAAAGTATTAGACAAATGGTTTCGATACTCAAGCATTAAAGCATAGTGCTTCCAATAATATCAATGCTATGTGTCAATGCTCGAGCATGAAGATGAGTTTGCAAGTAAAGAGATTCAACGATGGAGCATTAGATATTAGTGCTTGAGTACTGACAGTGCTTTTGACATTTGCTCGAGCATTCAGTGTAAGTATTGAAAAATAGTATGTTTTGAAACCCTCAATACTCGAGTGTTAAGTCATGGTGCTCGAGCATTATGAGTGCTTGTAGAGCATGTTGGAGCATTTTCAGAAAGCATAAGTGAATAGAAGAATTTTAAACTCAATGCTCGAGCATTGGTGATGCTTGCAATCAATGCTTGCAATGTTTCGTGAAAGCATTGTCCAAGAACCTTTGTTTTAAGGCTGATGCTCAAGCATTAGGTGCCAGTGCTCGAGCATTGGCAATGCTTTCATGTGTGCTTGAAGTATTTTGTGAGAGCATTGAGTCCCAAAAGCACGATGCTCAATCATTAAGTCCCAATGCTCGAGTATGGCTGTGCTTGATCTGTATGTTGGAGCATTGAGTGAAAGCATTGCATGAAAAACTGATTTTTGAGCTTAGTACTCTAGCACTAGGTACTAGTGCTCGAGCATTAGCATGTTTTGTGGAGAAAATCTGATTTTGAGGCCTGATACTCAAGCACTATGTGCCAGTGCTCGAGCATTGGAGTCATGGTCCAGATTTCAGCTTGCAGCTCAATTTGCAATGATCATATCTCTGTCAATTCAACTCCAAATTTTGCAAATAATATATCAATGGAAAGCCCTGAAAGTCTATTTTCACATGAAATAATAATCAGTCTCAAATATATTATATAAAGAACGTTATGACAGATTCAATAAGTATAGGTAAAAAATAATGCATTCAGTTTTGACCACCAAGTTTAGAAATTTATATCTCCTTCATTTGAAATCGATGTCTATGAAGCGAATTTTGAGTCTAGGTTCATATGAAATTGGTTTCACATCAATCAGAGTTGTATTTTAGGAGATATGATCAAAATACCGAACATATGTCAAGCTGACAGAAAATAGAGGTGGTCGATGCTCGAGCATTGGAGATCTAGTGCTTGAGCATCAACTTCCAAGAAGCTAATACTCGAGTATTATGGTCCAGTGCTCAAGTATTAACTCCCTAGATGTCAATGCTTGAGTATTATGGCATAATACTCGAGTGTTGACTCTAAAAACTCACTAAGAAGCTCTGAAAACTCATCATACTCAGGTGTTTGAGTTTGTGCTTGAGCATTAACTTCCAGAATTAGTTCTGAGCATCTAAATAAAAGTGAGATGAAGGGTTAATCAATATATAATGATAAGACATCTATTTAAAACATTTTAACCTTCAAAAAGAGTTATTTAACCACATCATCCTCTAATTAAAAGAATGTAAATATAGTAGTAAATCAATGTGCATTGTAAAAACTTTTTGCTCTTTTATGTTTGACAAATCAATATGGATTAAAAAACTTTTTGTTCTATTATATTTGACATCATCAAAACTAATCATATCTAACACTTCTTCCCTTCTATTTAAGGCAGAAATTTCATGCAAAACCTGACCAAAAGAGAGAAGATAAGTGATAGCCATGGGAACTCAAGAAGAGAGGAAAAATCTCCAAGGAATCCAAGGTAAGTTGGATTCTCTTGCAACCCTTAGTATATTTGTGATCCTTGGAGCTTCCTCTACCTTTCCATTGGTTTAGATTTTTGATTTAGGCTCTCTTTTGGTGGCTGGAAAGTTAGGATTCATGTGAGAAAAAAATTAGAAAGAGAGGGATTTAAATCAAATAATTGGTAACAAACAACTTTATACAAGTTAAGGAGTTGATTGGTGTATAGTTTATTATTGTTGCTGTATTTTTGGAATTTTGGAATCTCATGACCTAAGGGGAGGTGCTGTCCAATTTTCCATTTGGAATGGAAGTGATGTTTTGAATGAAATAATGCATGGAAGTTGGTTTAGGAATAAGGTTATGAAAGTATATGAAGTAAGATGTTGAAGAAGTTGAAAATCACAATTTCCCCTTTTGTGTTATGTTTCGGTCAGACCTGAATCATGGGGAAGGAGTGTAATTTTCATGATTTTTTATGCTTCCAATGGCTTTAGAATGAAAAATTGTGTAGGGTGGAAGTGAGAAAATAATTTTGGAAGCATTGGAATTGAATTTCCAAGTTTAAGGGTTTCAAGAACACTTAAACTACCAAAAGATTTTTATGGAGTTTCAAGGTGTTTCTTGACATGGAAATGGCTTGAGATTAATGGCCATTGTGTTATGAATTGTGTAGGCCATTAAGCTGTGCAAGGGACAATTTGGAAAGGTGAACAAGAGAGGCTTCAAGTTTTAAGGAAAGTTGAAACCAAGGTAGTAACACTCCTAACTTTGGCATATACTTTGGCATATACTGCAATGTTAATTGCCATGTTTGATATGTGGTTGTAACCTCTTGATTTGTGAAACCTTGCTTGTGTGAATACATGGTGTTAGCTATGTTATGATTGCCTTGGCTTTTTGAAAACTTGATTCAAGTAAGGTTTATTATATTGTTACATGGCATGTTTATTTCTATTTGATAATCATGCATGTAGATGTATTATTAGAATTGTTTGCTACTGAGATTTCCTTGAAATCTCACCCTTTCCAATAACAAACCATATGTGCAAGCTCAAGCAAGGGAAAGGAGAAGGTGAGTAAAGAATAAAAATATGATGCTTCATTTACCAAGTCATGTAATATGCTTATAGTATATGGTAAATGTTTATGCAGCTCATGTAAATCCTAAACCTCAACTTAGTGATATGTATATATGTACATATGCATGCATGAGCATGTGGGTTGAGTTCATTGTGGCTTTAAGGTTTTACAAGAATTTTTAGAAAATGAAAAGTTGTATAAAAAAGGGGGTCCAATGACCTTTCCAATCCCTTAAATTTGTGTTATGAGGAAAAATAGTAAATGTATCCCAATTTATCTGAAACTCAGTGGAAAAATAGTTCATATGGTAAGGTTTAAAACAAGCCAAAGTGTGCTAGAATTGGACTTCTGCACAAGGAGTTATGATTTTCCAAAGTTAAGAGGAAAATCTAGAAAATTGAAAAATGACCATATGAACAGTGTAACTTCATATAATAAATTGTAGGGCAAGTTTTTGGACAAATGAGTATTTTTCCTCTATAGGTATTGTTGTAAGCTTCATTTAAAGACTTGAACCACTCAATTTCGATTTTTGTGTAATTACTTATGAATTTTCAAATTTGGACTAGAAATATGGAAAATAACCAAATGAATAGTAACCTCAAGGTGAAACTTTCGATCTCACTTCTTTGGTCAATCTAAGTTGTGTAAGGCCCTAAAGTGATTCAATAATAATCTAATATAAATCTAACGAGGTAAAGTAAGGAGTATTACAATCAACCATTGTTTCTTCTGCATTACAAGCACCATGACATACTCCAAGATCATCAAACAACTCAAAACTGAGAGCTGAAATAGATATCTTATCAACCAATTTCATAACTTCTTTGAGTTGATGGCTAACTTATGTTTCTACTAAAAACTTATGATCTTTCATATCTGAAGAACTACAATCAATTTTATGAAGCACAAGCAAAACATAACAAGGAAGAATTGGGCCCACCATATTACACTAATCCCCATCAAAACACTTATTAGTGCATAGTGATGATTTCCTAAAGAAAAATGTAGGCAATTTATTATGCGATGGAGCTGTTAAAAATTCCAAAGATACTTTTCATGTTCAACAACAGTTGAAAATATCAGTTGTAATATATTCAAATGCAATTTAGCCCATAATCCTCTTAGAGAAACCTCATAAAAGGCTTGCTAATGGCTTTTGCATCTTTAAAGAAAACAATACAGATAGGAGAAGATCTAGATAAGCCAACCTTGCAAGCATTTCTTGTCTTGCATAATGCCTCGTAAACTTCCACATTTGTCGATTTACCCTCTCTACTATCCTTGCCTTCTAGGATTTTAACCAAGCATTAAGTAAGGTTACCTCTAAAATATGAGTAGAGGTAGTTTATTTCAAATAAGTCTTAGGAAATCTTTGTCATCACCAATGAGAAACAAATATTTATTCAAGGAAACCCCTTATAGATTGCAACCTTTTAACTTCTTGTTAGTGCCCCAAGACGCTTCATATTCTTACAATTAATATTTCATGAAGACATCAACCTTATCAATGTAAAACCAACATACTTATTTGATTTACAAAGTGAGGAGCCCAAATCATTGTTAAGAATGTGGAAGCCTAAGGCCATAACTTCATCTGCTAATTGATGCAGTTAGAAATATTTTCTTTTGATAGCTTCTCTTTTAAGAGACAGCTTCCACAACAACAATAATGACCAGATATCACAAGCTCATATTGAAGCTCCCACACGTAAAAATTTAAAGCAAAATATCCTTCTTTACATAGGAATGAGGGTCTAGAAAAGAAGATATTGAAATTTTTGCTAAAAATGATCCTAAAGAAATTGAAATTTCCACTAAATAATGATCCCAATACAATACAAAATCCATCTTTTGAAGCTAAATCGAAGGAATCTTCTCTAGAATGTGACCTCAACTGAAATAAGTTTACACATTTATGTAAGTAAGATTGTCAAGATCATGAGCCCACCATATGATAGGCATCATTTGCTTTCGCACATCACATAAAAGTAAAAAATTGTTAGAGGCCACAATAAAGTAGAACTTATTAAGACCTACCTTTGAAAGTGCCAAAATTAAAATTGTTCGTTTTGAGCTTGGGCATGCATATACAACAAATCAATTGTCAACTACAATGTATCATTTGTACAGTCAACTAAAAAGACCATATGAGAAGCTACCAAAAATAAAAATTCTTGGCTTCTAGCTAAAGTCTCAACTCACGCACATTGGGTCTTTAGAACAACTTCTACCAGGACATTTACATTCAACCTAGTTTTCTTGAAATTAGTAGGATCCCCTATCATATTCGCTAATGCAAATAAGAAAAGGTTTCCAAAATTGAGAAAAAAAAATTTTTCTTCGATTATATGAGGACCCCAACAAGCATGTACAGAGCAAGTGTTGAAAGTTTTGCCAAACTCATGAACAACATAGGGCCTCTCCAACTATGAATCACAACGTATAGAAAACCAATGAACAACTCAATGTGTAGAAACTAATAAATAGACAATAATAGAAGAATATTCATTTCCATTAACAATTGGATTAACTAACATCCTTACCATGCGGTGACTTTTTCCAAAAGAGACATGAAGGTACAGTTAAAAACTCATATTTATTTGTTACCGAATCGACCATAGACATATTCCCTTTTTTATTTCGAAGTATTAAATACACCCATAATTCTAAGCTTCATGTTACTCACCCCAAGAGACATGTCAGATCCAAGGCATCCCAATTTAATTGAATGTGATTTCCATCAAGCTTAATTTGCATATCTATACCTTCAAAATATAGTAAGAAATAGCCAATTCACTTGAAATTTTCACTTGTTTGAAAGAATATAATAACACTTTTTCAATTATAGAGAATCTCAAGTTGGTTGCAACGCAAGGTAAAAGGGAGGTCATCTTGGAGTTGGGAAACAAAAAGAGAAGCAATGGAGGATGCATTAGAGTGAGGGATAGGAGAATCAGGTGTAGCTATTTCAAGAAATTGAGAAAGATATTATTTTTATGTATGAATAGGAGGAGGTAAGAGAGAAGAGGATGAAAAAAATTTGAGTTAGGGTTTGAGGTTTGGATTGAAAATGAGGGGACCCAATGCAGATTGTTTAGAATATGAAATAGAAGGGGTGGATGAGATGGAGAAACTGGTAAGCATGACTTCCACTCTTTAGAGCAATTCATTACTTGAGAAAAAATAAAAACAAACAATATGTAAACAAGTCAAGGAGTGAGGTGCATATATCAAATGTAAAAATGCATAAACAACGAAGCAAACCTATGGGTGAAAGAAGGAATGATTGAAATAGGAGTGGTGAGTGAGTGCATCATACATTCGATTGAAGCTAGAAGTCTTTAAGTTAGGTTTGAAAGTAAAAGCAAACCTTATATAAGCATTACAAGCATCTATTGCAAAGAGAAAATGACAAATTGGAGAGCAAGCTGTATAATTAATCTATGAAAATTTTTGTAAAATACTCCTTTCATTTATATAGGACATATCAAAAGAATGAGTGATCAATAAAAAGAAAGTAAACTTAATATAATCTAATGAAATATCATAGTGAACAGTGATTGAAAGGCATAAAAAGTTAGAGAAAAGAAAGGCAAACCTCAAGCATATATGTAGAAAGTATATCCAAGTGATTGATTGGTTCATCCAACACAAGCATAATTGACAGGCCATAAATTTGAAAAGGCTAGATATGCTAGAAAAATAATAGAAAAAATATCTAGATAATTATGCCACATACGATGAGAAAGAGAAAGAGTAATGCTACTAATTGAAAACTACTGAAATTATCATTGCACACGTCCCATACGTTATGTAAATCAAAGCATGCATATTCAACTCATCATGTATGTTTCAAGTGTTTAACTAAAAATCATATTAAGAAAATTGGATTGATACTGAATTGAAGTACCAGGTTTAGGGTTCACAATTTGAACCATGATTAAATCATTCATTATTAAATTAATAAAATTTTAATTTTATGGTAATCATTTTGAACGTAAATATTATATAAGAGATTTTTATCACACATTAATCATTCCAATTAAAACCCATGATCTTTTTACATGCATCTTACCTATACAAGTTCTGCTACTTATGTCCACATCTAGTGATGTTCTCGATAACTAAAACTTCCTCCTTCATACAATCTATCAGCCTCACATTGAGGCTTAGTTAAAGAAGGAAATATTATGGGAAGTTTGGTAACTATTACCTATACATGCATCTATATATATGGGGATGAATGGAGATTAGAGACTCACAACCAATCCAAAACCTATTGATCAGACTGAAATATTACATTTTGGTTCATTCAAAATATGATTGCACCAAATAATGTAGTATAGAGCACAACCTATTGTTCTTCTTGATAAATGCTTTTATTAGAAAACCTAGTTTAAATTGACTATAAAAACATATTGATTTGGGTAAATGGGGGGTTTTGGTTTATGAAAACTATGTTGCAATAACATAACAATGCAAGAAGTAAATATTTTTGGTCTTTTGGTTTAACAATGGAATGGTTGAATTAAAATGAAGGTATAGAGATAGGCCCTTGATGATGGGAACTTAGATATCGTTGTTCTTAATATAATATGGGAGTTTTCTACTATATAAGTCAAGACAAAAATCCCAAGCAATCACCTAGGTCCAATGTTCTAATTAGTGCGAATTTAGTTGGACCTAAGTTAATTAACACCTCTTAAAACATTATTCAAAACCAATTAAATGAATGATGTAAATACTTCAATGATTGTAAACCAAAAATCATAGAATCCAAGCAAACAAATTAACTATCAATAAACATTAACAAATTAATGAACACAAGGAATTAATCACAACTACAATGCATATATGTAATTCAACATAACACAACATCCAATCCAATTACATAGTTTAATCACAAATTACAAATCCATAATCAAGCTTACATAACAACAGAAATCCCTAAATCTAGAAACACCCAACATAAGTCAAACATAGATTAAGACTATGAAAAAAATACCCTAGTGTGTCCATCAGCTCAAACATTATCATCAATCACCAAGAGACAAAGGATTTCACCTATCATTGCTTCAAAACTACATCTACCACCACATGAATGCTCTACCATGAGAGAAACAAAAATGAGATGAAGATATGGATAAGATTATGGAAGTGGTTAAATAGGTTTAGAATTGCAAAAACTAATGCAAAAATGGAGGGAAATGGAAGATGAATGGATGGATGGTGTGGAGACTTGAGGGAGGAGTGTTGGAGGCTCTCCCCTGCAAATCTACAGAGCGAGAGATAATTGAAAAGGAAAAGGAAAAGTAAACAAGGCTAGGATAGATGAAGTGAAGAAGATGAGGATGGAAGTAGGTTCTAAGTACTTAGTTCAAAACTGGTATGTGAGATTTCACCTTCTCTTCCTCCCCTTCATTTTCTTTTTCGTCTCTTCAAGGTCTCCCTATCTTCATAGTGGATGAGATCTCTCTCTCTCTCTCTCTCTCTCTCGATTCCATTGCTTTCAATAGAAAATGGGAGAGTGATGCTGATAAGTGCATATTCATTGTATCAATCTGTATATTTTGGCATGGTTTAATAGGGATACGTGGCTTAAAATATTATGTTTTTAATTAATTTAATATTGCATTGAGCATGAACAAATTCTAGAAAATAATTACTTTATTTAGTGAACTTGTTGTTTTGAGACTTAACTGTATTTTCTAGAATTGTATGGTATGTCAGGGGATAATTACAAGATAAATTTATTGCAAAGAGGGACCCAGAGCTAATCTATGCACTTTGTTAAATGATATTAGATTTTTTTTAGGCTAAAAGAGTATAGAGTGGTGGCTGGAACATGAAAAAGAGGAGAACAAAATGCACATGAGAGAGAGGAAGCATAAAACATGTTTTTCCACATTGGTGGAGGAGGAAAGCTTTAGGTTTACACCCTCATTGTTCATTTGGAGCATTAGCACCCATTCCATTCCATTCCATCTCCAACCACAAATTCATCCAAACTCTTGCTATTCCAAGGAAGAAAACCATCATAAACTCCATTTCTCATCTTCATCTTCAGCAACACAAATTCCAAATTTAAGGATGATTTCTTGTCTTTCTTTCTAGTTGCGTTTTCAACTACTATGAGTAGCTAAGCCTTCTTTATGGTTCCCTTAAGGTGTAATAATGACATGAGCTCAAGTTATTCATTGGAGTTCTCTTATAGCTCTCAGTTTTGGCATCACTTAAGTAAGATAGTTTCAATTTATTGTTGTTGGAAATGTTATGTATCAAGCCTTCAAAAGCTTGATGGTTGATCTAAGAGCTTATTTAATTGACCTTATATAAATGATCCTCATTAGAGTAGGTTTAGCTATGATGATCAATGTTTGGTTGAGACTTTTTTCATTTAGTTGAGCTGAATGTTTTTATTGGTGTAACGGTTATTACATTTATGGATTGGAAGCAATTGAATGAGTTTTTCCTTTGAGCTTCGTGCCACTGTAATATTTAAATCGAAGCATGGTTAATATGTTTAATTGAGGTATTTTGAGGTTTAAATCTAGTGGTATCTATGTTCAACCTCTATGCTCAATTCAATGAGCTTATCTTTAGTGGAGCTAAGAAGGCCAAATTTCAACTCAAGGAGACTACATCTTCATCATGCATTTAATCCAAGATTTACATTGAATTACTCACTATTTGAAATCAACTGCAATATGTCCTTTTTCATTGCTATAAATTAAAAACCCTAAAAGAATAATTAGATTTAATTTGGTTTTTTAATTGATTTTTCCAATTAAGTTTTCAACAATGGTTCCTTTTTAACCTTGATTACAACATTAATCTGTTCAAACTCTTGAATTAAACTCCTCACAAGCAACGGCCTAGGTGTGTAACACTATATGTTATCTCCTTTTTGCTAAATCTCATATAATAACTATTTTTATCAAGGTAGATTAATTTCAATTATAAAATCTACTAGAATGATAATATAATATCTCTTTATCAATAATTTGGAGGATCCATATTATATAATAATCAAATATAAAAGGCCTCAACCACCGGGCGTCGTGGTGCAGTGGTCAGCGCGGCTGTCACCACCCTAGGGGTCGAGTGTTCGATCCCTGGGAGCAACGCTCGGGGGTAGAGGTAACCCACCCTTGGTGCAAAGCACCTTACAGGGGTGCGCCACGTGTATTCCTCGCTCCGGATTAGTCGGTTGCCCCGGGTTACCTGGTCCAGTTGAAAGAAGGCCAGGGACTCAGGAAAAGGCGCCGGATACCGGGGGGTTCCGAGTGTGGGCCAAAGGCCCACTTGCTTGTTGTTCACCAAAAAAAA
>JANTPZ010004770.1:0-29751 GCA_025593235.1 Vachellia pachyceras | reverse complement strand
GGAACATAGTGAGATTGTTAGGGTGTTGCAGCAACAGGGAGTGCACGATGCTGCTCTACGAGTACATGCCCAATGGGAATTTAGATGATTTATTGCATGCGAAAAATAAATTAAATAATTGTAATAATCTGGGAGCTGATTGGCTGACGAGGTATAAGATAGCCTTGGGTGTGGCACAAGGGATTTGCTATCTTCATCATGACTGTGACCCAGTGATCGTGCACCGCGATCTCAAGCCGAGCAATATATTATTGGACGGTGAGATGGAAGCCAGAGTGGCAGACTTCGGGGTGGCTAAGCTGATTCAGAGTGATGAATCTATGTCCGTCATTGCTGGATCCTACGGCTACATAGCTCCAGGTGAGGGACACTCTTCAAAACCCCTAAATTTACTGCATTTTTTAATAATTTATCTCATTAAGAAGGTTAAAAATTTTAATTTTGTGTAATTTTTTCGTATAAAAAAGTTTGTATCATAATTTTTTAAGAAAAATATTTATTGGATTGCAGAGTAAAAGTATGGGTAATTTAGCATTTATTGAAGTAGCTTATTTTAAATGATTATACGGATTTCAACGTAAACATGTAATGAGTGTGATAACGAAAAAGTGTTTTTTAACATAATTTTAACGGTTTTTCAAACAACATCGCGATGTGAACAAGAAATCTTTGTCTGTGTTCAAGATGAAGCAAGTTATGAAGAAAAGAATTCTTTATTTTTGAAAGATCCATACCTATCAATTTTGGAGTTTTTGAAATTATGCTTTTTTAAACTGTATTGTATATAAATAATTTTAGAATATTGAGATTAAGTGTGAATAATATTTCTAGCGTATAGTGCTTTCTACAAGTGGCATGAAAAATTAGCTTTCAGTAAAAATTATTTACATATTTCATAAAAAATAATTAATCTACATAAATTGAAATTTTCACAAATATATTAAATATGAAAATTACATATATAATATAAATTATATGACATAAAATGTTGAAATCTTATGTGATTGCAATGTGAAAAATTAAAAATTTCTTTGAAGGATAAAATCTGGGGATGCCATAAACTTTTCTTTCGGTGCATATTCATTGCACTATGCGCATGGAGTGTCTTTTGACTCTTTTACTTTATGTTCTTTCACAATCTTGGTTTTTTTTTAAGAAAATATATTTCTTTCTTTTTTTTAACAAGATGGACAAGTATATTAATGGGACCCACAAAGAATATTGTCAATTCTCAAAACCCTTCAAAGAATCATGACGATGTTGACTTTAGTCTTTAGTCCCATGATGTGATTAAAGTGGTAGCCTCCAACCACCGGGACTTAGATCAACTTGTAAGAGGTCGTTCTAGCTTAACCACAGGTCTCGAGTTCGAGTCGTGGGAATGTAGCAGCTTTAAAATCTGGTGGTAGCCTAGCCGCCTTTATGGTCCTACCACGGGCGATCCGGATTAGTCTGGGGCCGTTGTCCGCCTGAAAGATGGCTTGCCCTGAGATATCGGATGGAAAACCATTAAAAAAAAGTGGTAGGCTCCAAAGAACAAAACTGCCTTGTCTTATCATTTGGATTGTTACTATTTGAAAATCCGTTGGGAGAAATGAGTTTACGGATTTGAAGAAGAATATACTGATTTCAAAATGGTTTTGTCTTAACTCGTGTACTCCGTTAGGAAGAAGTTATTCCCAAATGACATTATTGATTAACTAAGGCCGTGTTTGGTTTTACAGAATATGCTTACACTTTGCAAGTCGATGAGAAGAGTGATATCTACAGCTACGGAGTGCTGCTTATGGAGATTCTGACCGGAAAACGGTCGGTGGATGCGGAGTTTGGTGATGGAAACAGCATAGTGGATTGGGTGCGATCAAAGATCAAAGCTCAAGGCCTTGATTCCATATTGGATAAGAATGTTGGGGCTGAGTGTAAGTTCGTGAAGGAGGAGATGATACAGATGCTCAGAATCGCGTTGCTCTGCACCTGTCGGAATCCACCAGATCGACCTTCCATGAGGGATGTTGTGTTGATGCTGCAAGAGGCGACGCCAAAGAGAAAGGTGGTTGATAGCGCGGCAGGCACACAACGTGTCACTAACGATAATGCCCGTGGTGGCGGCGGCGATGGCAGCGGTAATAATATTCTCTTACCATGCCAAAGTTTCTCAGGAAAATTAACCTAGCTAGTGAGTTCATATGGTTGAAATGTCTTTTTTTTTTCCTAGTTTCAATATTGTGGGGGATTGGTATAGGAGAAAGTAATTTTCTTTTCTTTTTTTAACTTTCAATGGAATTTTCAAGGGGTTTTTAATTTTCCTTTGTCCTTTGTTTTTCCTGTGTTATATATATATATATATATGTTTGTTACCTCAGGACTTGGGTTTCTTGAATCTTTATATGAAGATTGTGTTGCGCTTTAGATTAAGGCAATAATAGTAGGGCCTGTCTTGATAAAATTTGTCTAACAAAATGAAAACAAAAGGGAAATGAAAAACAGGAGAAAAGATATATATATATATATATATATATAAACTCTCTAAGCTTTTCATTAGTTAAGCATTCCTCCACTCATTTAATTTTTCAAGGTAACGGACATAATTTTTTATAAAGCAATCAATCGTGTTATACTACATACAATCTTTAATATAAAACACATTTGAATAATTTGATGAAATCAAAAATCTAAATAAACTGGTTAATTATTACTTAAGCTCTATGCAACGTTATATGTGTCATTAGGTTGTGTATCAGCTTATTAGTCAAATAACTAGTTTAAGAACATGATATATATAAGTATTTTTAAAGTAATTTATTTGATTTTTAAAATCTCTACAAATCAGTCAATTATGTCTCATATTAAGGATAATATGTAGTATAAAAAATGACACATTTCAATATTCGTTTAAAACCTGAGACCATGTAGTCAATGAAGCCACCTTGTTTAACTAAGACTATGGTGGTGTAACAAAACCTAAATGTAGTAGCAGCAAGCAAACACTTGATGAATAATATACAAGTATACAACTCCCAATACACTAAACTTTAGGACAAGTGAATAAAAAACTTCAGATTAGCCAAAAATCCCAAACTTTCCTTACTAGATTTTGTACCGGTTTGATTAACCGGTAGAAGCAAGGTTATTAAAACCTGACCGGTGACTGAACCGGACAAGGTAGCGGGTTAAGGGTCAGTGGGTCAGACCGGAGTCAAACCGGGGGTCAGACTGGTGATGAATAAAAAATTAAAAAAAATAAATATTATCATACATTAACATAAGCAAACTATTTAGAATTGAAAATTTGAAAAAATAAGTAGTAAATTCCATTATTAACAAAATAACAATTACCAAATTAACAATATACTTATAGATTATCTATTATCCATCATTATTTACTGTTTCAAAATATTCATCCAAACAAAATATCAATATATATGGTGAGGGGGCAATTTATTTTTCCCCTTCAAACACCAAAATGTTATCCTCCATGTATTCTACAAATGGGACAGGAGCAATCAACATGCAACAAAATAACAGTATAGAGTATAGAAGAATGTTAGGTGGAAAAATATCAACTTGTATTCTTCTAGGGCGTATATAGATTTATTCTTCTACTTACACTATAATTGATTGCATTGTCTTCATTCATCTTAGCACCCCCTATTTTTCTCAAATGTATATATGCATTCAATTGATGAAGAAAATCATAATTCCTCAAGCTGTAGTTTATATTTCGTAGCTTCTATTGTCATATCCCACTCTAATACACTAATTTCACATTCATCATAATAATTTTTGTAAAAAAATAAAAAAAAATATTTTTTAAAAGCTGACCGGGTCAACCCACCTAACCGAGCGGGTTGACCGGTTCACACCCGGGTTGACCCCAACCCGGGGTCAAATGCACAACAAGATCGGACCAGAGGCCGGTTCGCCGGTTTCCTGTCCAAACCGGCCGGTCCGGTCCGATTTTCATAACCCTGGGTAGAAGTTGCTTTCAAACACAATTTACAATGTACGCAGTAAGTATGAGAGAAAAGTTTTACTCTGATTTATATGAACGTACTTCTCAAACTCTAATGTAAACAAGTCCTCTAATGATTAAACATGACCATATCAAAAGAAGACCAAACAAAAAGTTAAAATTCTTTGGTAGTTTTAAATCATCAAAACCTTCAAAATTAAGTCGAGATAAAATCACTTGAAAACCTTTCAAAATAGGTCTTAGCTTGCTTGTTTGGGAAACACCTAAAAGAATTTTTTTTAAAAAAAAACATTTTCACATAAGTAAGCACAAAATTCCTCTCACACACTTACCTGAAATTTCGTAAAATTGCTTAATATATGTTAATCTAAATATTCACTAGCATGAAATACAAATGTGGTGTAAGATTCACTTTATACTTCAATTTTTTCAGGATTGTATATCAACTAGTAAGGTAATTTATAACAAGTCATACTATTTATAAATTATAATTAACATGTATTCTCTCGAGTTAAGCCAACTCTTTCATGTAACAATAAAAAATTTAACTTGTAAAATCAACTTAAAAGTATTTGAAAGAAAACTTAAGTGATCAAACCAAAGTAAATTTACGATGCTCAAGAATTTCCAAATTGATGATAGTCACACAACGTAAACAGAACAAAGAAGAAATTTCTATTCATGTGAAAAAAAGAAGAAATATATAATTGATTTGGCTTAGAGTTTTAACAAAATGCAAAATTAAATTAAGATTTAAAACACAGCAACAACAATAATATATCTGTCTAGGCCCACACAACACACCTGAGACAATTTCAGAAGCCCAAGGGCCCCAACAGTGGCGTTAGTAATTATATCTATAAAAAGAAGAGCCAAAAGTCTATTTTTTTTTAAAAAAAAAGACAAATATATGAAAAAGCAAATGCTGGTAGAAATTAAAACTGATTCGAGTATGTCACGAAAAAAAAAAACTGATTCGAGTAACGTTACAGGGCATTGTCCTTTGAACTTATTTTCCTATAATAGGTATAGTAAAATGCAATACCCTTCATGATTAAATAAACTCACGAAACAAATAGCATGAGTTCTATTGGAATATAGGTTATCCCTAGTGGATTAGACCCAAAATCCATTTTGGGATGAAAGTGTAAATATATAAATATGTGGGAATAAGTTGTGATTTTTTTCCATAAGTTTAAATTCAAAATATATTTTTGCCTGGGTACAGTTGCCATGAGTTGAGAAGTTATAATATGTGAAAGTGGTTCTCCAAACAGACGAAACATAACACACGGAGAATTCAAATTTTCTCCTTTCCCTTCTTTCAAAAGAATTCTCTTTCTCTTCTTTCCTTGTGAATTTGCTGTCTTACTTTTAGATCCACCATTGTGATCCAAAATTCCGTGTGGTTATCTATGAAAACATCTACCCAATCAATATACAGATACGCCCGAAATCCTTCAAGTTCAAATCCCGCTATAAGTAACTCATTAAATATTCTCTGAATTTAAAGATAAGTTTTAACTCTAGTGAAACTTAGGATCTAATTCATCCAAGTCTTTCTTCTGCAAGACAACAAATGAGTACATAAATAACAAAAATATAAAACAATGAACTGAGAGTAGAGAGTGCTGGAAAGTCCAAGGGCAGTACATTTGAACCTCCTGTAGGCATTGCCATGTATAAGCCACGGATCGAGAGGCATTCAATACAGTTTGAATGGCTTATGACAATTTAAAAAAATTAAAATATATAGTCAATATCTTAAGCTCAAGACTTTTTGACAATGAAACCCAAGAGTTACCGTTCAAGGCCTCCCAACAATATTATTATGCATAGTAGCATTGTTTTGCATGACAAAGTTATATCTGGGCCAACAACATGTGGGTGACATCTTCAAGACATTGATTTTTTCCCCCCCACAGAATTTGACTACCATGCAAAAGGGATCATACATGAGTAAAGACAGTAGATATATACATAATATTTTCAAATTATACCATAAGCCAACAAGAGTGGGGATTAATGGAAAGGGTTAATCTCTCCTAATGTAATGAACTAAAATTTAAATGCATATTCAGCTATATATTCACATTTAGTGTCTCACAGTACATTGAACATAATTTTCTCTAAAAGAAATATGCCTATGCTTAAAAAAAATAAATAAACAATTATCCATGCCAAAGCTTGTGTTATTGTGGTTTCTCAAATGCTTTGCACAGCTTGCTTTAATAATGGACACTGAAGGTTGTCATTGGCTTACATTGGCAGCTAATTTTAAATGGTTTCAAGTAAATTAGATTACTATTAAATCAAACACTAATAACCCTAGTGTGATAAAATAACCAGTAACACGTGCAGCTTGGATTCTCAGCTGTAAGATCATGCCATGCCACAAAAGTTACAGGTATAAAACTAATAAACAAAAAATAATCATTGTAAAAATCTCTGCCTATCATGAAAGTTGAAAGAATGTGCAAGGGATCTCTTATTTATTTCTGAAACCTTTTCAGAGAAACAAAATTGCTTACAGATGTCTAGCTGTTAAAAACTAAATATTGCACAGTTCAAAGCTTGCCTGGCTTAATAACCATGAGAATCAACAAACTCTAATTCCCTAGATGTCGGCAGGTTCACTGATCACCTGTTCACCAAGTAAAAATTCTCATCAGGAATCTATACTTCAAGCAAATCCAAAAAACCAGAATAATTCTGAAGGCGTTTGGCATAAAAAACTCTTTCCAAATAATAAAATTACTAACAGTAATTTAATGTCGCATTTTATTAAACTATATCAGGTTTAAGTCAACACAATTTTTTTCCTAGCGTCTTGAAGAACCATCATTAAAACAGGTGAAATATAAGAAATTTACTAAAAATTTAAGGTCTTCACATCAAATACAAACAAGCAGGGATCTTAGCAGAATCATAATCAGTGTTTCACTTGTGATTCTGCATGAGTGCATGATGATAATCAGAAGCCCTTAATCAAATACCAAAAGATAAAATAACAGCCGCAAACCCATGACTGTTCTATTAGAAACATTAGAAAAGTAGCCAGAACGAAGAACATATCAAATAAAAAGTTGGAGTATTGAATTGACCCGAAAGAAGAGCAAAGAAACACGAGAAGTATGGGGAAATAATTAATCAGGCCCTGGACATTTTCCATCTACATTCGATTTCTTTCCCAAAATAGACAACCCACAATGATATTAGCCAAAAGTTTTATCTAAATTTATAAAATAAATAAGCTCATCCATGATCTGCCGTAGGGTTGAATCATGAAATCACCAGTGAGATCCTTTGGGCTCTGTTATATGAGTAATTAGGACTAAGAGACAAGTTATTAGCCACAAATCATTTAACAGTGCGATCCTTTAGGCTCTGTTATGAGTAATTAGGACTAAGAGACAAGTTATTAGCCACAAATCATCTTTGTTTCTCTTCTTTTTTGTTAATAAAGCTATGGTCAACTTTTTTTGTTTTTTTTTTTTGCGGGGTGGGGGGCAGGTATCTTAATTGACATGGAGTTAGTGATGTTGAGAACTAAAATTAAGAGTTTTGGATTGACTTCAGCACTGTGGTACTAGATGCCCATGGGATAAGCCATGGCGGAGACCATAAAAGGGACAAATTGAGAAAAGTATACTGAAGATTTTTAGGAGAGATGTAATTTGAATGTCATTGCCAAGGCTCGTAACTTCGACAATGTCAAGGGAGCCACTATAATGAAACAAGTCAGATAATTTTCCAAATTGTTTTGAATACAAAGAACGATGTTCCAACTTAAGTGCTAGTGGCTTTAAAGTCCTTGGACCAAAGTCGAGCAACCAAGAATGTTGTCTTACATCTGCTTTTCCCTCTTTTAATTTACTTTTGTTTATAATAAGCTGAAGATTATAAATAGAATCTAAGTTAAATTATTAATTATCAAGAGCCATAGAGTTTATAACGGTGGGAAGGCATTTTATTGCCCTGGTGGCAGAACTGATCAGTCAGCAGTTTTTGAAGGACGCTAACTATAGAGCCAATAGTGCTACAGACCTAGCTAGAAGAAAATGAACCCACGGTAATGCAAAGGATCTAGGTTTCCCAGGTTGGGATTCATAGTTTCCTATTTTATTAACTTCATATTTTCGCTTCATAACACAATGAGGTGCATAAGGCACTCGCTTAGAAAAAAGATTCCCTGCCCCCGGGGAGTGTTGAATGCAGTGCCTCTCATGGCATGAGAAGCGCTAAACCTTTAATAGCTTTTTGCTTCATTGCCTTGAGTGCTAAGTGAGAGAATCAGCTTCATTTATTGGAAGTTAATAACACAAACTACAAAGAAACATAAAAAGCTCCTTATGGAACTGTAATAATTTACCTTGTTCATGATCACAGCCCCATCTGGAATCTCAAGTTTCATCCCAGGTTTTGCAGCAATGTTCACCACCCCCTGTTATAGCATGTGTAAGAAATGACACAGAAAATGAAGGGAATACATTTGAATACATCGTTCTCTCAGTTCAAATGGTTGAGCTGAATCCAATCATGCATATTAGGTGGTGAATTTTGGATTTAGCAGCATATAATTGGGTTTGAATTCTCTTATTTTGAATTTCAATGATCTGATAAATGCAAGGAATTTGAATTGCCACATATATATCATTCTTTATTCTGAAGCGTTTGTGTGGGATGGCTGCAAGGGGTGCAATCTGGCCATTTTTGGTCTTTGTATTAGCATAGAGACTAGATATGTTAATACTTGATAGGGAAGAAAAATTATAGATGTGAGGATCAGAAAATTTAAATGGGGAAAGACCACAATAAAATCATTTTAACTGTACTTGACAGAGGAGACAGTTCTAGTGTTGATTATTTTCACAACTGAACTATTTTGGTCCTCAGAATTACGATTTTCCTTCACCGCCAACAAATATAATCTCTATTAAAAAGGGCGTTTTGGTTACACCACAATACCTGAAGTCAAAATATCAACTGCAAGGGATCCGTGTGTACCACACAGGGATAAGTGGATGCACGAGCTTGTCATGTTTCATGGTCTTCCAAGAACAACATCAAAGGACAATAAATAAAAAACATTACCTCCGCATAGTTCTCAAAAGTTTCAAGTAACTACATCTAGAAACTGTAAGAAATGATGCATGGACCACAAAAGGGTACCTTTAACGTAATATTAGCTCCAAACCACACGTCACCTCTTACTGTCAGACTATCCAACCCAACAATGCTGGGAATGGATTTAAACCGACTTTGGAAGTCTTCAACCTGAGAAAAAAGGCAAGTTATGCAATTCCTAGCAAAAGCAGTAAATAGGTTATGACAAAACAGAGAGATTAATGGATCCTGACCTTTTCAAATTCAGGTCCCAAGTGAATTTCAGGATCTACAGGATCAGCTCTGTTTGGATTACGAGTTAAAATACCTTCTTTGGAAGTGTATAGATCTGACTGCAAGAATATGGAAGTGGTGAGAGAAAGTCTTCCAAAGACTCAACATATTGCATTGCTGTAACTAGAAGTACAAATAGATGAAGCCAATGTAACCTGTATAAGGAGCAAATCTGATGTTCTATCTAATGGAAGATAACGAGATTCAGGTACACTGACACCAATTACACGATCAAAGAACTATCACACAAATAGAAGAGATAACAATGTCAGGGACAGAAATAATTAACTGCATATGTGACAGATATATATATATATATATATATTCTCCTTCCCACCAGGCAATAGTCATCCCAGTGAAAACAATGGAAGAGCATAATATAAATACGTAGCCCAAGAATGGCCAAAGGAAAACAATCTAAAAGATGCATCAAAGGGGTGAAGAGGTGTAGCTCAAGCTCGTTTGTCATTCTTGCCACTATTCTATTTCTACCTCCCTGGCGAACTTTTAAGAAAAGGAGACAATAACCATTTTTATCATTCCTTAGCTATCAATTGTTTTTATCACATCCCTTTAAATATAGTTTGTTTAAATTAAAAATCCTCATAAGCATGTTCGCATATTTCTATACATGATTGTTAAACTGCTCTTTCAATAAATCAAAATCATACTATAGATATATAGATAAATATGATTTGAATATCTAGTCTTATTCATTCTGAGGAATGAGATACATGTACAAGAGAGAGGAGCCTAGCCTTTAATGGCTCATAGTGACAGAACAATACCCGATCCCCATGATTATGGTACAGATTACAATAACTACACGTAAATGAATAAAATATCCAAACACATATAACCATCTTATAACATATTGGGTCTAAATAATTCATCACATTCTAATTTCTATATTACCCAAGATCATTCTTCCGTTCAAAAGGATGGTGTGATATGGAATAACATGGGGGTATATGGACAAAGTGTCTATCTGAAATTACATATATATATGCATGTACATAAAACAGTTCCAATTGCCTATTTAGTGCCTATCTGAAATGAAAATGATTAAAACAAAATGAATGCAACTATGATGTTGAAGGAATAGTCCTCCTTTACATTCAAGCAAAACATAAACAAGCAAGAACAAAATACAAATAAACCAAGGAGAAGCATAAACCACGCATAAACCTTTATTGTTGATCCAGCTGCTGTTGTTTCTAGAAGAGTTTGATCAATGTCATTTTCCTGCAAACAATAGGCCTTGAATTCATTATCAATCATCACAGCAGGGCAGTGGTAGTTAGAGAATTATACCTTTGAAATTGATTGGTTGTTGTCCTTAAGTTTATCAGTATCTGCAAGTCTCTTAACGGCTCTTAAGTTCACCCACCTATACAATAGAATACTTGAAAACATAATAAGTCTTGTAATAAGCAGCAAGAGATTAAAGAAAAATGAAGATCGGACTCACATGTTTGTTGTATCAATAAGTTTAAATTGGTTCTTCATCTTGAATACATAAACCAAAAACAATCAAAAAAAGAAAAAGCATAATCAGCTTATGATATACAACCCATCATAGCATCACAATATAAAATTCTAAGAAATATAGTGAAACAAAAATAATGCAGCAAATGTGCAAGTATTTTTTTTAAAATACACCCCCCCTCTGTTTATCAGGATTTCGAGCAATTTCCAGAAGCTGCACAGTATACCAAAAAAAAGTATTGTTAAACAAAGCTTGCAAGTATGGTGGATCCGTGCTCCTTAGCCCATGACCCACAGGAAGCATAGTAGAACTGGTTGGGAGGAGGTATATATATTGGAGGGTTCTAAGTGAGCAGAAGAACAAAGAATTCAGTATGGTGTGGGAGAGACTAGCCCCTCAAATATAAGGAAGCATGTCTACATGCTTAATAGAATTGTTACATTATGTTATGACCCTCTTCTGAACAGGAAAATAATAAGACTAAAGACAAAAATAAACAAGAGTGAGGGAAATAACTTGAGATTGATAATACTAACACACGGAAAGACGCATTACATTCATAGATGAAACAACACAACTTAGTTACACAAGCAGACACACAAATGGACTGATACAGGAGGGGAACAATTACAGCTTCAGATTATACAACAGACGACTCAAACAAAAGATACAGACAGCACAACAGACGCAACTCTCAAACAACAAGTCTGCCAATCTTTCAAGAGGATTGGCTCTCTCCACTTCAATGCCTAAGCCTGATTTAAAATTCTTCTCCCACTCCTTCTCACCAAAAGGGAACATTTATAGACCCAAAAAGTGACTCTCGGTCCCAAACTTAACCTTCTCATAGCCTTTGACTTCAGCCACCCTCTAGCTACCCTATTTTTCTATTTCTTTCTCTAAAATAATAAGTTGAAGTTCTAACCAACAAGTATCTTTCCTTTTTAATGTATTTTCCCAAGTTTCCAAATGTGATCCAACACATTAGAAGGATTAGAACCCTTGAACTCTATTCACATCCCACCCTTTTTTTTTTTTTGAGCAAAATTCACATCCCACCTTGCGTGCTTTCTCCTTTGTCCTTCTTTTACTCTTCTTTTTTTTGGCCTAGGCAACACCCAGATCTATTAATTACTGTCATCACAGCTTCAATTATATATCTGTACTAAGGGTTCCATCATTTTGGTATCAAAGTGAACACAATCTAAGAAAGGAAGACCATGAAAAAGCCAGCAAATCGAAAAAGAATAATTTGAAGTTAGATTGGGTCATGTTAACCAATTGGAGGAGCCAAAAACATTACTAGATAGCAAGAAAAACCATGGCATTATTTGTTATAAATCAACCAGCTGTGTCGCTTAGCCCAAGAAATTGTTCAGTGCAACAAGTGAAATCCACACATAACCTTGAAACATGAATCTCCCATGATAATGAAAATAAATTATTTTAGACATTACCTTCACCCACTACATGGTGATGTCCTATTAATCTAGCTTCTGCCTTCTGACAGCTACAATTCCCAAGCCCAATATAAATGTCTAAAAAGAGATGTAAGGAAACAAGTTTTCATGAAAAGCCAAGAAGTTGAAACGTGTATGCATATGCACGCATATACCTTAAAACTCCTCGGATGTGAGATAGTACTTAATGAATGTCCTTGAGTCACCTTGGGAAAAAATTAAAAAATTCAGATACCGTAAAAGGGAGGTTGGACCATAAGGCTAATGCAAGACAGTTATCTGCGTACCTCAATGCAATAGTCAATTTCATTGTTAAGCAAATAATTTAATATGTCTACAAAATGAAGTCAAGGTCAACATAATTAAAATTGAATCTCAATGCAAGGTGAAGAAATAGCAAATGTCAATGATGTAATAATGATTATCAAACCCAAGGATACTGGGATCAATTGCAGTAGCCACATTGTCTGCGTTGATTACAAGGATATACCGCCTGCCCTAAAATGAGAAAGGCAAAGCAAAAATTGATCAACACCAGATAAAATATAATTAAATGAGAAAAGGGTGCAACTCACACAAGCAAATTGAAAACATCTATAATACTGGCATTTTGTTGTTTAATTCAAGTGTTACAGCTCTTGCTTGCTATACATTTTATAGAAATAAGACAAAAGAAAGAAGAGTGTTCAACATCAACAGGATAAAAATCCATACCTGTGACAATAATAGATCAAGGGTTCCTGATTCAGCTAGTGAAAGGAATACACCCCCGTTTTCAAAAGGATGCCTACATATTTACAGAAAATCAGGTTAATTTAAGATGATATATTAATTTTCCATGCAAGTGAAACTGCAATCAAAGAAAAAAATTCTTTAAAAAAGAACTATTCTCATTTCCCATGAAAAACTATTCACAAAGCCCAATCAACTAAGCTGATTATTATTCTCCGGCCATTTTTGAACAATGGCGTCTTGCTCCATTTAAATATAATGTTCTACAATAGAGTGCCACATCTAGAAGTAATAAGAGAAATGAAGGGTATATAAGCTTACAGCGATCCTAACCAAGTAGCTTAAAGTTAGTTTGGTGAAATGACAGACCCAAGAAAAAAACACATACAAAATTTGACATAATATTAATGCACCCAATTGTTTTTCCAAAAAAATATTGCCTAATAGTTGCAAGGTTCATGACCCATATGAAGAAAAAAAAAGAGTTAAGGCCTAAGGTTTCAAATGTTCACATCGAGTACCAAGAGAAGTGTTGAGAAAAGCCTTGAAAACAAAAGGTGTTCATGTTGCATATGTTTGAGCTTAGTCAAGGATGATCCCTAATGTAAACCAATTCCCATAGTCAAGTCCTTTGTCACACCTCCAAGCGTTCTTACACTAGTTGTTGCAACCTCACACATGTTCTTTATAACTCCAATATAGGCAACACAGACACAGTTCTTTTCTAGAGCTCTCCAAAGCACATCTCTCTGTACCCAATCATAAGCTTTTTACACATCGAAAAGTCATGCAAAAGCTGTTACTTTGTTTCGATACCTCTTCATTAACCCTCTAAAGAGATAAATTGTCTCCATTGTATATTAATTGGTTCTTAGAGATACGCAACTCACTTTTTAATATGTGACCAATTACTCTTTTCCACAATTTCATTGTATGACTTACAAGTTTTATATCTCGGTAGTTTGTACAGTTCTAGATATCCCCTTTATTTATGGATATAGGGACTAAAGTAATCCACCATTCGTCTGACATTTTCTTCAACCTTAATATCCTATTAAAATGGTTAGTGTCTTAGTGTTACGCGGAGAAGGTACACGTGGCAAAGCAAGGGGTATCTGTGAAGGTTACAATGGCTAGTTAGTCGTTAGTCGTTAAGCTGAGAGTTGCAACAGCAAGTTAGTTGCAGCCACCGTTATTGAATGTAACTGCATTGTATGTTAATTGCTAACCGATTGTATTTGCAACGGCGCACAGTGTTCATATAAGTGCGTGCACGTTTGTATTGGATGTCATGGAATAAGAATTCAGTTTCTCTCTCTCTCTCTCTCTCTCATTTCTCTCATCTTCTCTGAACTCTGTACCACTTAGTGAGCTTAAGATACCCCTCTCCTAAACGCTTCCACGCCTTACTAGGAATACAACCGAAACCAATGGCTTTTCTGTTGTCCCTTTTCTTAAGAGCTTCTTTGACTACTCTTGAAAGAAAGAATTGTATTTTTGTAACATCAATGTGCAAAAAGAGATTCAAGTCACCAGAAAAGTACAAAGATATATTAGCCAGGAATATTATTAATACTTAATGCACATGCAGATTGTAAATGTAATATTTAATTAGACTTGTTTCAAAGGTAATAATCTACATCAACTAGAGTTTTCATCATACCTACTCAAACTATTGTGGCTATCTAACAAAGTATAAAATAAAACAAATGAAAATTGAGTAGATTCTATAATCTATACTGTAGTAGTTATATCAGTATTTTCTGTCACATAATTACTATTAAAAAGAATATCGCACAAGACCTAATTGCTTTAAGTGTAAATATAGTTACCAACCACTATTGATAATTTCAAGACTCCACGAGCACAAAAATAAAAGTATGTGTTTCAATTGAAGAAACAGGCATCTGAAGAATAATATACACTTCCCCTTTGCTGGAATGATCACCAGATAATTTCACTTCTGAACCTTGATCCTACACAGATTATGATATACTAATTAAGAGGTGTCATTCAACATCAATTTATTCAGGGGGAAAAAAGAAAGGAAAACTAAAGTAAAACTGCTTAAAAGCTTGTATGTTGATGCTTGATTTTGAATACTTTTCCAAGATCTACACAAAATGCAGGAGTACACTTTGGTAATAGTAAAGGTCAAATAATAAAAAATGGAAACTAAAGAAGCAACTCACCTTTAAAGTATTATCATGAATGTGAGGTGTGTTCAAAAGAACCAAGGGAACCCCGCATCCATATTTGCAACTAAGAGTCTACAAACAGTACCAACAGTTAAATATCCAGAGCCATGATCAACTGGAAAATGGCAATTGTATATTAGGTATAAAATTCAAACCTCAATCTGGTTGATGATTAAGTCCAGAAAGGTCATCCCATCACAGATATTAACAGCAGATCTACAAAAGAGCAGAGAAGTTTCATTGGCTCAATCATCAGTGTACTAGCAAGTAAGAAATATGTAGAAGAAAATTAAAAATTGAAATATAATTAAGATGCAAATCATGTAGCCAATCGTGCATGCAATAATTTGAAATATGAAAGATAATATAATACGGGCATATATTTATGCATGTACATATCAATGCACAAATACACCATAAGTCACTGCAAAATAACTAAACAAGCGCCATAATTTTTTTCTGATGTGTAAATCAGAGGGGGGAAACAGAAAGGGAAGTAAGAGGAGGAATGACAACAGATAAAAAACGATAAAAACAGCTGGAATGACCCCAAAACCCAGGCAACTATATATGAGCTTCTTCTGTATTATTACAAGAAAAATAAACATAAGAAACAAATGAAGAAAATAAAGGCATCATTTTACTGAAAATAAAAAGTATGGAGACAGATTTTTTCAATTCAATTCAGGTAGACACTAAATTTGAAGAATTAGAAGTTCTCACTTCGGGATGTCCAAACCCATCATCTTTGTTCCCAATCCAGGATTGAGCTTCACAATTACAAGCTTGTCCAAAAGCTCCCTAGTCTTTTCTATGTCTGCTTTTGAAGCGATTATTACTCGGTTCTAGTTTCCAAGAGATCATTATAATGTTATAACAAACAGAAAGCAATCACTTGTCGGCATACACTTTACCTTCAGAAACACGTTCTATATCAGAATAGGGGACAACAGTCACTTCTCCCTTTGTAAACTTAATCTTTCTTTTCTTCTCTTTGATACGCTTCGCTTCTCTTTTAAGCACAGTCAACGACAGGCCAACCAAAATTTTTGAAAATCATTTCAACCATAGAAAAATAATAAACATGCTAATAAAAAATAAAATAGTCTCAATGTCATATAATACCGAAGCTCATCTTCCGTGCTGGATAACTTCTTCTGCTCGAGCAATAATGTTTTGGTTCAAATTACAGGACATGTACACAAATTTCACGGAATTATTAGCAGGAATAGGATATGCAATTCGCTTGTAAAATTCCAACGGCATGCTAGAATCAACCAAAGCTACGATTGGAATTTGCAGTTTATTAGCCTCCTTTATAACCGTTGATTTCCTTTCCGTGTCCACAATAACAACACAATCAGGCGGTTGAGTAGGACCGAAGCTAAGCTTCTTGCTCCGGGACCGAAACTTCTTGGGGCTATTACTATTGGTCAAGAACCCGCCTGTGCGCAAAAGTGCACTCACACTGGGACTATAGCAACCAATTTTCTTCGTCGTTTCCTCAAAGATTTCATCGAACAGAGGATTGGTATTGATGAACATGAAACGACCCCTTTGCCGAGCAAGGGACTCAATGAAGTTGAGGGCACTTCGCATACAAATTAATGTCTTATCGGAATCAAAGATGACCATTTTGTTGCGCATGCCATAAGTGTATACCTTCAAATGGTGGGCAGCAACTCGGCGAACAATGTGGGCATTGGTGCTCAACAGTTTCTGAATCACAACTGAATGGATTGTCATGCTTACAGATTTTGTGGGCTTATGCACACTGTGACTATGTGATGGAGGGAAAGCGCCACGAGAAGAAAGATCTATGGTGGAGAGAGACGAAGCAGAAAAGAGAGAGGGAGTGACGGAGGAAGAGGGGCTCGGTGATGACGACGGCTGCCGGAAGCTCGGGCAGCTCAATAATGGGTACTGCCCTCAGTACCGATGCTCGGAAGTGTTCGGCTTCTCTCTGTTCCCACCGAGCAAACACAAACCTGAAACGACGTAGATATGCGTTGAACAGCTTCTTTTCCCGGCATTTTTCTGGGCCCTTATTATCCGAGGAAATATCTAATATTTTGTAATTACTCTATGATTTTAAAAATAACATAAATACATGGGAAAATGACAATTAAGTCCAGGGAATTAATGAATGAAAGGTCCCAAAGATTCAAAAAATTATCATAATATCCCATAAGTAACTACTGAAGTTGTCATTAACAACCTCAGCAGCTTTTATTAACAACCTCGGCAGTTACTCCTGGGACCATGATAATTTTTTGAATCTTTAGAATCATTTTGTAGTTAATTGCCTTGCTTGGGACTTAATTGTCATTCTCCCTAAATATATTGAGATAGGACATCATCATTTTTCACGTATTAACGGTTAAAAACTACTTTTTTTTAACGTGATTTATAATCTATGAGGTAAATATATGAAAGTTTCGTGATTGTAATCACAGTCAAGAAGTGTAATCTTGTTATAGTTGTAACTTTTATTAAGTAATGCTATCCATTTTTATTAAAAAAACCAAGAAGAATAAGAATTTTGGTTTTTTTTGCCTTCCTATGCTTAAGGACCTCGATTGTAAAGGAAGTATTAAATATGGTTTGGGAATGCAGTAAATAAGTAATTTTACGTAAGTCGAGGTAAATATATGAATGAAATTATCTCATTTTATGGAAAAATACTGTTGAACGTGCGTTTGGCTTTACCAAAGATTCCACCAAACAAGCCCAAAAAGTATGTTTCTTACATGTTAATTGTGTATAATTCATAATTAACGTTTTTTAATTTACTCATTGATAATGCATCATCTCTCCACTGTTCATATAATTTGATTTTTGAAATTATTTTTAATTCAATTTAACTTGACAGTCATAATTTCTCAATTAATTAAAATTTATTTAATCACATAAATAATGACCGTTTGTTTAAATTTAAAACATGACTAATTTTTAGATTAGTTTAAAGATTTTGGTCAAAATTATTTATTGTGTGCAAAAATTTTGACAAAGATAAAAATTATTTTGTGTTTGATTATAGTTATAAACGTATTTGCTTTTAATAGCTTTTCATATTTTGTGGTATTATCTCCCTCCTTTCTGCCGTTTTCTTTAAGTTTGGGCCCATGAAATAGCCATCTTCTCTTATTGACCCATGCTTAGTTATCAGTTTTCTTTTTTTTTTTTTACCAGTGTGGAAGATCCAAACAGGAACTTCCCAACGTTCACTTTTTCTAAAAGCATGAAGAAGAGACTTTACAATGCTTGGAACTCAGCTGTTATAGTCAAGCTTCTGGGCAGACAAATTGGTTACAAATCTTTGGTGCAAAGGTTACAATCTTTGTGGGTAAGAAAAGGAATACTAAATGTGATTAACATTGGCCATAGTTTTTTCGTGGTTAAACTCTCAAATAGGGAAGACTATTTTAATGCTCTCACAGGGGGTTCATGGATGATCTTTGATCATTATCTGACAGCCCAACCTTGGGAACCTGGTTTCAAAGCTCACAAAGCTACCATTAACAAAGTGGCGGTGTGGGTAAGGATCCCTAAAATCCCTATAGAATATTATGATAAGGCTGCACTGACTTGTATTGGAAACAGGATAGGCAAGACGATTAAAGTGGATATGAATACTTCTTGCCAGCTAAGGGGCATTTTGCCAGAATATGTGTGTTGGTGGAATTGGGAACTCAACTCATGGCTGATTTTAATCTGGATGGTGAAGACCATTACCTTGAATATAAAGGCTTGCATTTACTTTTCACAAGATGTGGGGTTCATGGGCATAGGCAAGAAGGGTGTCCAGTGAAACCTTCCACTAATGTTAACCTTGAGACAGTGAGAGATGAGAACGCTCACAACCAGGATGTCCCAGTGGTTCAGGAACAACCCCATTCGTCGGAGCAATGGAGAGTAGTTGAGAACCGGTACTGGAGAAATAAGGAAAAGAATGGTGAACAGACATCGACGGCGAGAGTTGGGACGCGTTTCAAGATTTTGGATGACGTATGCCTACCTACTGAGCTGGACCGAGATGACTTACCTGGTGCAAAAGAACGTTCGTTTTCTCTGGTGAAGCAAGGAGAAAGGTGGAGTCTTCTCGCAGCCGTTTGGAAGTTAGGAAGTTAGTCAGAAAATGGACTCAAGGGATGGGCAACACAGAGCTATGGAAAAGACTTTTAAGGTGGTGCAGAAGGAAAATATTGGGAAAGTACTGCAGCAAAACAGCTCTAGGAGAGTTGAAAAAAGGTGTAGAGATGATCATAAGACTGACAATAAGTACGATGGAACTGTCCTTATGCTGACTATGGGTGAAGAAGGCGTGGGACCTGAACAAGAGGCTATGGATGCATATCATGACGTGGGCTTCGAGAACGGTGTGCCAATGGACATTAATACTAATTTGGAGATGGCCAATGCTCACCCCGACCCGATACATCATGAAGGAGGTCAGGAGCTCCCTAACGTTGTGGGCTTTGATATTGGCGGCCCATTGGACCCAGGTGATTGCATGGTCTCTGCCGAATGCTTGGATCCAAATTTGGAGATTGGGCTGTCGTTATCTCAAGCTGAAGTGCGTGGCCCATCTCCAGGTTTTTCTTGCATGGCCGAGACCCAGTTTTCCTGAATTCTCTGTGCTGGTTTCTTATGTAGCGTGTTTCCTTTTTATCTTTTATTTATTAATGGATAAAGTTTTGTATTGGAATATTAGAGGAGCTTGTGGGAGAGGATTTTTGAGAAATTTAAATATGGTTCTGAATGGTCCAAAGCCCAACCTCATTTTCTTATCCGAGACTAAGTGCAGTAATTTTTCTCAATTTCCTTCTTTAAGTGGATTGGGTTTTGATGAAGTTAGATGTATTCCTAGTGAGGGCAAATCGGGCAGTTTAGTTGCTGCTTAGAACTCTGGTAATATCACTGTCAGAATTTTGGAGGAAAATAGACAATTTTTCCACTGTGATTGTCTAGTTGCTGGGGGCCCTAATTTTTTAATTACGGCGGTTTATGCCATTCCTCATTCCAATATGAGGCAAAAGCTGTGGGATAGGTTGGAAGTTATAGCTGCAAGCATCTCTATCCCTTGGATTGTTTGTGGCGATTTTAATGATATTTGTTGCTCAGATGAACTCATAGGTGGCTCTGCTCCAAATTTTGCTAGAATGTGTTTCCTTAATGATAGAATTATGGCTTGCAATCTTTCTAATTTGGGGGCTGTTGGTCGTAAATTCACTTGGAAAGGACATTGCTTGTCAGAATGCTCAAGGTTATATGAAAGACTTGATAGGGCTCTGGTTAACACTCTTTTCTTAACTCTTTTGCCTGATTGCTTTCTTAAGGTGCTTCCCCAAACTAAATTTTCGGACTATAACCCGATAATTCTTTCCCTGGGATTGGATAATCGACGCTTTGGTGGAGCCAGGCCTTTCCGTTTTGAAGCTATGTGGCTGACTCATGGAGATTGTCAGAATTTCCTTGGTAACAATTGGGATCCAGATGGTGACCTTGGCATGAATATCGATAATTTGAAATCTTCGCTTCTTTGTTGGAACAGAGAAGTTTTTGGATTGGTGGAGAAAAGAAAGAGGAATATTCTTGCTCGCCTGAATGGCATTCAATTGTCCCCTTCCTACCCCTGCTCTAGATTTCTGTGTAAGTTGGAAAATGATCTTCAGAATGAATTAGAGGAGGTGCTTAAGCTGGAGGAAATTAAATGGTTCCAAAAATCCCGTACTCAATGGATAACCCAAGAGGATCGTAATACTAGATATTATCATTTGAAAACGAGCTCTAGAAGAAGAAAGAATAAGATTCGGGCCCTTAAGGATGCTAATGGGGAATGGATAGAGGAGGAACATGATTTGAAAAGCCTGGTAACAATGTATTTCCAAAATCTTTTCCGGGCAGCGGAAGGGGATCCCTCGTCCTTAGAACATGTTTCTAAATTCCCCGTTATTGACCATAATCTTTTAACCAATTTGGGTGTAACTCCTACTGATGAGGAAATACGTGGCGTCAGGGCCCTTACAAAGCTCCTGGGTATGATGGGTTTTCTCAGGTCTTCTTCCAGAAGAACTGGGGTACGGTTGGCAAGTCTGTTTGTAATTTTGTTAAAGCTGCTTTTGAGCGTCGCATGGATCTAGCTGAGGCAAATAAAACTTTAATCGCTCTTATCCCCAAAAGAGAGAGGCCTGAAAGAGTAGAGCACTTTCGCCCGATCTCCATATGCTCTGTTCACTATAAATGTATCACGAAGATTATTGCCAAGCGAATGAAGGGCATTATGAATGCCCTGGTTTCTTCTTTTCAAGCTGGTTTCATTCCTGGATGTCATATCCAAGATAATATCATTATCAGACAGGAAATTGTTCATTCTATGAAGCGTTCGAGGGGAAGGAAAGGGTTTATGGCTCTCAAAATTGACCTTGAAAAGGCTTTTAACAGGGTTAACTGGATTTTTATGAGGATGATTTTGCAGGAGATAGGCTTCGAAGAGGGGTTCATTACCTTGCTAATGAACTGTATATCTTCTACCTCCTATAATGTCTTGTGGAATTGATCGTACTCCGAGTTTTTCAATCCAAAAAGTGGCCTTCGTCAAGGGGACCCTATCTCTCCTTTCCTTTTTGTTCTATACATGGACAAACTTTCTCATATTATAAAAGATGTTGTTGATGCTAATCAGTGGAAGCCTTTTCCTGTCTCTAGGGATGGGCCTCTCATTTCTCATCTTATGTTTGCAGATAATCTTCTTCTTTTTAGAGAAGCCTCCCACAAGCAAATCTCAGTCATGATGGCGTGCCTTGACAAATTTTGCCAGACTTCTAGAGCTAAGGTGAGTATGGAGAAATCTTCTATCTTTTTCTCAAAAAGGGTTTCAGCCTCGATAAGGAAAAGTATTCAACGCATTGCAGGTATGAATGTTTCGATTGAAATAGGTAAGTATCTGGGATTTCCTTTATCTAGAAAGAGAAAGCCTACTGAGAATTTTCAATTCCTTATTGATAGAGTTAAAGCTAAATTATCTGCCTGGAAAGTAAACTGCCTCTCTATTGCAGGAAGAATCACTCTTGCAAAATCGATTATTAGCTCTTGTCCTTTGTACTCAATGCAAGTTGCAAAAATTCCTTTATCTATTTGTAATGAAGTCGAAAGGCTCCAACGGAATTTCATATGGGGTTTTGAGGGTAATAGGGGTTTTCATCCCATTCTGTGGGAGATAGCCACTCTTCCCAAATCTCATGGTGGGCTCGGGTTTAGAAAGTTGTGGTCGATGAATCGTGCATTTGGAGCCAAAATTGCTTGGAACCTTCTTATTGGAACTTCTGGATTATGGGCTGAAGTTTTGCAGAGCAAGTACATGTTTAGAAGCGACATAACCTTCTCAACTCTAAACCTGGTGACTCTAGCCTTTGGCTCTTTGTTTGTGAGCAACAGAATCTAGTTGAGAATGGAATCAAATGGCAGGTTAGAAATGGGAATACGGTGAGTTTCTTCTCGGATATATGGTTAATCCCGGGAAAGAATATTAAAGGCATGTGTTTGAGGCCCCTTGCAGAAGTTGAGGAAAATTCTAAGGTAGCTGATTGGGTTGTTAATGGCAATTGGGACTATCATCATCTGCATAGTGTGGTGAATGGTGAGGTTTTTTCCAATTTGATTAATTCCATTCCACCGAGGCCTGGCGTGAATAATGATTTTATGACTTGGGCTTTTACCGTTTCAGGGGTTTTCATGGTTAAAAGTGCCTATTTGTCTATTGAGCCTAACCCTCCAAACTTGTTTAGCTCTGTGTACAAGCAAATTTGGAAGTGGAAAGGAGCCGAGAGAATTAAGATATTCCTTTGGAAGGCTTTCCACAATAGACTCCCAACGAATGGTTGGAGGAGCAAATGGTCAAGCGTGTCACCATTGTGCCCTACCTGTCATGATGAAGAGGAGAATACTCTTCATGTGCTTCGGGACTGTAAGTATGCTAGAAATATATGGCTAGAAATATATGGCCTCACTTCTCAAGCTTCTTCTCATGTTCCTTGCGTGATTGGTTTGCCATGAATCTGAAAAGGAATCTGGGATTGAGTTCTATCTGTAATTGGGATTTGTTTTGGGGTGTGGTTTGTTGGCGCCTTTGGATTTGGAGGAATACGGATATTTTTGATAATGATTTTTCAAAGCCTCCTGATCCTCTCATGTCAATTATTTCCTCTTGGAAGCTTTTTGTTCAATGTAGTGACATCTTACAACTTCACCCTGATACCAGGGCCAATTAGTTACAGCGTTGGATGCCACCGGTTAATGGATGGATCAAAGTTAATGTCGATGAAGCCATGACACAAGGCTCCAAAAAGGCAGGTTGTGGAGGTATTTTTAGGAACCACTTGGGTACCTGGATTTTGGGGTTTACCAAGTCCCTGGGGTACTGTGAACCGCATGTTGCGGAAGAATGGGCGATCTACAGCGCCCCTTCACTTAGCTTTTGACTCTGGTTTCAAAAGTCTCATCATTGAGTCTGATGCTAAGTTATTGGTTGACATGCTTAATTCTAGCGAGAACCCTCCTAACTCTGGGCTCCTCTTCGATGAAATTAGAAAGCTTATTCAAAGAGATTGGTCTGTAATAATTCAACATGTTCCTAGGGAGATCAACCGTCTGGCGGATGCTCTTTCTAAGGAGGCCATCTCCTCCTCTACTGTTTATCAGTCCTGCCCCCATCATCTGCAGGCTATGTGCTTGAATGACTTTTTGGGATCTCATCCCCTTATTGTGTAATTTTTGTTTCTCTCTTGAACCTTGTGCTCTCTTTCCTTGTATCCAAAAAAAGTTTTCTTTTTTTTTTAGACTCAATGACATTTGGGCCTTTCATTTATTTTTCTTGAGGGCACATTTTCCTCTCTTTCACAAAGTTGGCACCTTTTAGTACAATTACCTCTAACTTTTAATAAATTTATTTATTGAAATTAAAGTAATACGTTTAGCACAAATGTTAGAAAGAGGCATATTATGCGTGTTTGGGAATCCGTTAGCAGAGTGAGTTTATGCAAGTCGATATAAGTATATAAGAGGAGTTTTGTCTCGATTTGTGTGCAACCTGATTTCAACATGCTTCCCAAACAAGCACACGGTCACAACATGAACAATCAAATTTCAAATCCATGATGATGAGAAAGGTGCATACGTTTAATACTCGAAAGTGTTTTGAACACAATTGCCTCCATTTGGAATATGTGTACTTAGTCAAAAAGCCCTTAACTTTTAATATAATAGTTAATTGACTTATTGTAAGGAGGTTGAGAAAGGTAGATACATTACTATAAACTTTAAAGTATCTATATTTACTATTTTCTAATGATACATAAAAATCAATACTTTAAAGTAACGCATTTAACTTCTTTAATCTTACTTACAAAGTTAATTAACTGTTATATTAAGAACATCAGTTAATACATTTAAGGACAAGCTTATACTTGCCCATAAATGAAAGCTTAATTTTAAGCTTCAAGGCAAAAGATCAAGCTTCAATGCAATCTAAAATGTTTATCTCTAAAACATGATTAATTCACTATTTATTTCAAACATCTTTACTCGAAAAAATACAAACAAAAAAATCACACTAAGAGTATAAGAACAACACTCAAACAGCTCTAATTCATGTGATGAGGCATAGTATATTATAAAGTGATAGAGCATCTCAACAAGTTTTCTCTCCCTTATCTTTTATAATAATCAATTTGAAGTTAAAGTTGTTTGTATTTTTGTTCTATTTTTAGTGTGCAATGGCCTATTTCTTGTGCCACACTCAACCTTCAGTTCATTTTTAGGAAGTATAAAAATACCATTAATGTATATTGGAGCTCTCTTAAATCTCACTCCTCACAGCCATTTTTTAATTTGGAAAAAATTAGAGTTAATATAAATTTCGGTTCATCAAGTTTCATTCGATTCAAAACATTGATCTCTATAATTTAATAAAAATATAAATTATGTTATCCCTCGATGGATAAAAAAACATATGATTTAAAACATGAGGGGTTAAAATTAAAATCAAGATAAATTTGAGGGATCAAATGTTGTATTCATCCAAAAAAATTAATTAGTAAGACCTTGTGTTTATCTTAATTTTGAGTTAAGTCTCTGTGGTTTATTTTGTTTATATTGGATTCTTATAATTTGACCTATTCTAAGCATTACTACATGGGTGTAAAAGCCGTTAATTTAATTTTACTGAAAATTTCTTCACTTCATTTAATGTTATTTTAACACTGCCGGGCATTTCTATAAATTAAATTTCATATTGAAGGCTATAAATTAAATTTATCGAATCAAAAAATAATTGCTCAATTTAAAAAAAAAACTACATGAACCTCATTTAACATTGAGGTAAATTATACTTCGAAATTAATTTTCTCAATTTTAAATCTTACCTCCTCTTCGAACACTACTAGAAAAATACCATTTAGCAACGGAAAATCCATCGTTAAATGGTTATTTTCCATCGATAAAACGAATGTCGCTAACACTTTCTGTCGTTAAATGGAAATTTTCTGATGGAAAATAGCCATTTAGCAATGGATTTTTCCGCCACTAAATGGCATTTTTCTAATAGTGAAATTATAATATGAAATATATAATCATACATACACTTGCCATTTTTTTTAGTAATAAACTTGCCAATTTTGAAAACCACAATAGTATGCGAAGTACATCTTCTATGTTCAAATTTTTTTTTTTGGCCAACATCTTCTATGTTCAAATTGATTTATTGTTAATGTGAGAATTTTATTGGTAAATAATATGTGAAATACACTTCTTACGTTCATTTTTTTTAATTGTAAGTGCATTCATCATATATTAGAGTTTTCCAAACTTCATAGCAGGATTCATGTTAATCTATCTGTTTCCTGAATTCACTTTGTAAAATCAACGTATAGTATCTAGCCTTATATTATCCTATCTAGATTGAGTAAGTGGAGAAAGAAATTTGGAGGGAATCCAATTCCCTCCTGTTACTCCTATTGTTTTATTTATAGGATAGAAAGAGAATATTTTATTTGATTCTATTTATAAGTTATCTCATTAAATTTTTTATATGAATATACAATGTTACTCTTTCATTTATTATATGTTAACTTTATTTTAATGTGTTATAGTATATATTAAATAGAGACAAAGTTGAAAAGTGGTTAAATTTTAAGGCAGAGTTAAAGCAGTTTAAGGTTTTTCTTGATTTGTGTGAAACATGTTGTAAATGACTTATAAATATAAACATATAAGTATGTAATAGTTAAGAAAGAATCTAAATTTGTATTTCACATGTTGTATGATTCTCTATTCTATATTAGAGAAACAATTCTCCCAATAGAAATTTGACCTTCGGGTCACAACATTGCATGGACTAACATTTTTCGCTAGACTCAACTCTGTTGGTATCAAGTTTTTTATAGGGTCTATTTGTATTAGCATTTGAGAAGTACGTTCAGACAAGTTGAGACAAAATTCCTCTCATATATTTACCTTATAAACCGTAAATCATATTTAAAAATAGCTTGATATTTAAACCAAAAGGCATATAATTAATTTGCAGGCATACCATACTTTATAGACTTTTAAGTTGCAATAATATAATTTGACCAAGTTGGGGCCTTATTGCCCAATTAACACCAATCACATCTCTCAAGACTTTCTGTTAAGTTGTGAGCTTGAATCATATGTGGAGGGTAATGATAGATTAATAGGTGCGTGAATTAATTATGATATAATAATAATTTGGCTAAAAATAACGCAAAAGTGTAATTAATTATAAATTTGCAATATATGTAATTATATGATGAGAAGGAATAATTACATACTCTCACAATATCATGTGATACATGCTCTTGCATGAAAATATTCATAAATATCCTTTTTTGTGGAAATCATATCATGTAAATTTCTATTTATTATTTTTTTCTCCGCAATCCATTAGAATATATGTTTATTTTATGGGACCTATAAGAAAAGACAGTTGGAATATTTCACTGAAGAGAGTATGAATGACCTAAAACTTCTGAGAGTATGAATTATTTCTCTTAATATGTCTTATTACACAGCAAATCCATAGCAATAAAAACATTAGACATGTCTTATTTTCCAGATTCAATGTAAATGTTTTGAAAAATGTGTCTAATTAATCTAGTATATTTAATATGATTTTGGATTCTCTATGAAATCAAGAAATGAATGCACTTGATGCAGATATTAAATTCCAGTCCATCCATTTTTTTTATTCCCTTATACATTGAACTCCAATTTACACTTTCTCACTAAATATTAAAACTCATCTGGTCAACTTGTCAAACCATTTGAACCGGCGTGTCAATTTTCTGACTGATTCAATCAAAAGTTTTAATTGAGTTAAATGGTTTAAATTTTATATTTTTTTTCCTCTCCTTTTATTAAGCCTGAAACTATACCATCTGAATGAAAAAGAAAATCTGTCAGATTTATACTTTAACAAATTTAATTTGTTTGACTGATTCAATCATATATGAATATGTTTGTGCATTCTAATCAAACTATTATTTTAATGATTATTGGATTGAGTTCTATTCAACCACAATTAGACTACTAACCATTATTAACTCATGGCTAAACCAATTTAATGATCGGCCTGTGATTTTTGTTGGTATCCTACTTTTTTTGCTACTCATATATATATATATATATATAACTTACTATTGAAGATACTTTGATTTGCTAGATATATGTTTAAAACATGTCAAGTACTAAATATAATACATTTTTATTGAAAATTCGAACTTTGACTTGTTACGTTGTTGGAGCCTAGAGGTAATCTCTCGTATTAGACCTACATTGGAGCAATATCTTACCTTTTCGCCTCTTCACCTCGTAAACAAAAGTCTGGTTTTCTTTCTTTGTTCAAAACCAAATCTGGTTTTCGACATTTGCAGCAACTTTTTAGGATTAAAAATGTGGCAAAAATAGCATATTCTAAGAGGCAATTCCTGGTTGTCCTTTTATAGCCACCTTTTCCTTTTTCCTTTTTTGGTTTCAAACCCAACATGGTTTTCTACTTTTCCATCAAAATATGGCAAACAAACAAACAAACAAAAAGCAGTTTCTGAGGAAGGTCCTTCATTATTATTGTGTTTACAGGAGGATCTCCTGCTGGATGAAGGAGGAGTAAAAGTAGTCAAGTTTTGATGAAGAGAAAACCCAGACTATCAAAAATTAAAATTTTATTTACTTTTTATTTTTTAAAAAAATTACTTTATTATTATAAGTTGAGGTGCTGCATAGACAAACTTTGGCCATGGAAGTATTCTACTGGAATCTTGAAACCCATGGCATTAATTTCATTAACACTTAAGATGCAAATTTATACTGAAAGTTTTTGTTTATGAACAATATTGTTCAAAAAAAAAATTTATAAGTAACATTGTTATAAAAGGTTTAAAATGGAGTAATGTTAGTCATTCAGTTAAAAATTAACACTGACATTCAAAAAATATCATTTACTACTACTATTTTTAATGGTAAAGGAGAACATTACTCCATTTTAACACTTTTGGAATAAATTTACATGAAAATCGTTTTATTAAATCAAAGGTTGTGGGACTAGAGAGTGAATTTGCTTTCTTCCTAAATGAGTTGCTATAGCAAGTTTTTATCATGATTGGAAATGGCATTTTTTTTATATCCTATTGAAATTTCTTGCAATAATTAATAATCGTAACATAATGATAATTAACGGCAATTCAGAATTGTCATGATGTCATTAAGAAGACATACAAGAATATCACCGAAACTCTTAATTGATTCCATTAAACTAAGGAGTTGTCAAAGCAATAAAGTTTCTTGACAAATATTTAGTTGATACATCAAGCACAGACAATTAACTAAACTTCATGATTAAAAACATAGGACACCAGGGATATAAACTTAACATAGATTGAAATGGAGATTCAGAATGTTCTGTATCACTGCTGGAATGCGACTATAGAGTGGTGTCATAGGGAAGCGAATCAAGTGATGGATGCTATAGTCAAAGCAGCGTTGGATGCAATGACCGGTATCGTTTTCTTTGGAGATCCTCCAGAGTTTTTGGTGTCGATGCTAGATATGGACATGCTCAAGTTCTTATGCTGTATTTTGTATCCAAAAAAGGAAAATATCATTCATACTCGTCAATTATTAAAAACAAATAAAATTAAACCACGTATCGATAATCAATGATCTTGGTTATTCTCCTCAATAATGTCTTCCATTGGAGCAGGAGAGTTGAGATCTATGCCATTGGCCGCAATAATGTCTTCCATTGGAGCAGGAGAGTTGAGATCTATGCCATTGGGACAGTGTATCTTCTTGTGCCTTCCAAGTCCCTGGCTAGACCCAAACACTTTGAAGCAGTGGAGACACTTCAGCACTTTTCTTGGATCTTCAAGAACATCATCATTGTTTCGTCTATTATCATCACTCCCATTTCCTTCATCAAATTCACCA